>JBBPSD010000041.1:0-81632 GCA_038093415.1 Xerocomellus chrysenteron
CCAGGGAACATCCGCGTTCAATACCAACACAACTTACCAAGTCTTTCGCAATGTGCAGGATTTCGGGGCAAAAGGTGATGGTGTGACCGACGACACTGTAGCCATCAAGTTCGACGTTTGGTTTTCGTGCAAAAGTTTTCTTGGCTGAACCTACTTGCTAGCGCTGCAATGTCGGAGGGACATCGTTGTGGTTACGGATGTCAAGCCTCAACGTGAGCACTGTCTGCCCATGGCCCCGTTTCACTTACAGACGTTTTCCCAGCCTTACACCTGCTATCGTATATTTCCCACCTGGGTATGAAAACCAAATGCCAGTGCGAACGCCTGCTGAATAAACTGGCAGGGAATATCTAGTATCCTCCGCCATCAACACATACTATTATACCCAAATGATCGGTGACGCGAGAACGCCGCCAACTCTCCTTGCGTCTTCAAATTTCACGGGCTTCGCTGTCATCGGTAAGCATTGCGGCGATCATATCGGCAGTTCTTATGTTTACGACATCCTGAAGATGCTGATCCATATGTCCCAAACGGTGGTGGTGCTCAATGGTTTATCAATCAAAATAACTTGTGTGTCAAATAACGTGCACTGTGATCACTCTGATGATATCAACTTTCTGCTTCACAGTTACCGCTCTGTGCGCAATTTGATCATCGATTTGCGTCGAATGAATGCCACTGCACCTGCAATGGGTATTCATTGGCAAGTCTCGCAGGCAACCTCACTGATCAATGTCGTTGTGGAAATGTCACAAGAGAATGGCACGCAACACCAGGGTATAGCTTCACATGCTTGAATCGATATTTGATGGATTCACATTTACTTTCCAGGTCTTTGGATGGAGAATGGAAGGTGAGAAAAAGCCCCAAGTTGGAACGCAGCGAATGTAATACTCACTTCACACGTTAGCGGTGGTTTCATGGGTGGTGAGTAACTCAAGTTTCGCTTATTCCTGTGCTCAAAGCCCGCTTGCAGATATTGTTTTCAACGGAGGTATGTCTCACTCCATCTGGGTTTCAAGTCGGTGAATCGTGGCAGGGAAAAATGGGATTTCTGTTGGCAACCAACAGTTCACTGTCCGGAATCTCACTGTCAATAACGCGGTTGTTGGTGAGTATATCATCGATAACTTTTTGCACTACCACTCTGATATTCCCTAAAGGTATTAATGCTCCATGGAGTTGGGGTATGGGGCTGGTCTTTGTGTAGCGTATGATAGATGCTCACGACTTGGGTAGGCTGGACTTACCAGCGAGTGTCCATCAACAATTGCTCGGTATATACAGACATATTTCAGCTCTTCCGTTCCCTGACATTCCATCAATACTCAGGTCGGCTTTGACTTGACGACTGGTGGAACAACCTCTGCAACTCAGGTGTGTCTGCTATCTACGCTGTCTGAGCATCTTGTTGATGGCTATCAAGACTGTTGGCTCTGAGGCCATCATCGATGTGACAGTAGTGGATACCCCTGTTTTTGTCCAAACCACAATGGCCAGCAACGGGACACTTGCAGGTTCCATTGTGCTGAATAATGTCCAGCTGTGCAATGTTCCAGTTGCAGTCGGAGTCCAAGGTGGCAAGGTTGTGCTCGAGGGGTCTACCGACTCGATGCATATCCAGTCCTGGGCCCAAGGTAACGTGTACGTTGGGGATAATGGAATTCCTCGTTTTACCCAAGGATCAATCGAACCACCACAAAAGCCATGGAACATCATCGACTCCCAAGGCAACATATTTGGCAAGGGACATCCTCAGTATCCCGACTATTCCCTGGATCAGATTGTTAGCGTGAAGTCGTATGGTGCAGTCGGTGATGGTTATACGGACGATACCGCAGCCCTACAGCATATCTTCGATATGGTATGCTTTGAAAGTTATTCTCGTTACGCCAATGCTGAACATGTTTCAGTTTGCTGGCTGTAAACTCATCTTCTTCGATGCCGGAACATACTATATCACGGATACCCTTAAGATTCCCACTGGTTCACAAGTTGCGGGAGAAGCCTGGTCGGTCATCCTCGGCGGTGGCGCTAAATTCCAGGACCAGACCAAACCCAGAGTGATGGTACAAGCCGGTGCGCCTTGGACCAACGGGATCTTGGAGATTACGGACATCATCTTCTCCACCGTCGGACCTGGTACGTTGTTCAAGACCACACCTTTAGCCTTAACTTAGTCTTCGAAGCGCCTGGTGCTATCCTCGTCGAGTGGAACGTACAACAACCTTGGGATCAGCAGGGTGGTGCAGGCATGTGGGACACTCATCTCCGGTATGTCCGAGCACTTGGTCGTTCTTACAATTATCTGACCCTCGTTCGAACTCAGTATTGGTGGAGGTATGTAGCAAGAGACGATGAATGTATGGGACCTAATGGTTTCTTCGTTTTAGCTGCTGGTACGAAACTACAGTATGCAGAATGCCCTGCGGGCAACCTCAGCCTCAGCCCCCATTGCCAAGCTGCCTTCATAGGCCTGCATCTGACCCAGGGGTCTAGTGCATACCTTGAGGTGAGTAGTTCGTCGACACCAACCCGGAACCTTTTGCTGACTGCTATAGGGAACCTGGGTTTGGAATGCTGATCACGACCTTGAGGATCCCGAACAACGTCAAATAAGTGTTTTCTCCGGGCGTGGCATACTGTCAGAATCTTTTGGACCTGTGTGGATGATCGGTACTGGTACGTTCAACCTGTCTGAGGATGTGCGCATTACTGACGTTCCTATCAGCGTGTAAGTCTATTAGACTCCAAGTCTTGATACAGTCTCATTTTCAACCATAGCTGAGCACTGCTCTCTCTACCAATACAATTTGCACGCGGCACAAAATCACTGGATTGGCTTCGCGCAGACCGAAACTGTAAGATTTGACCTTTCACGGTGTGGATGTTTCCTTAGCTGTAACCAAACTAGCCCTACTATCAACCAGTCCCGCCTGCCCCCCAACCCTACTCTATCAACCCGTACTACTATGACCCTGTGTACAATTCTTCGAGCCCTATGGCGTGGGGCATGTATGTGCAACAGTCCTGGGGCATTACGCTCTTTGGTAAGGTCATCCGTCCATTCACGCTAAGGATTATCTTACCGTTCCCACCAGGTGCTGGGTTTTACAGCTTCTTCCAGGTATGATCAAACTAGCTCACAGTCGGACATGACTCGATGCTGATTCCTGGCGTTAGAACTACACTCAAGGCTGCCTTGCCAACTACACCTGTCAAAACGGGATCCTCAACATTGACGACCAGTCGACGATCACGCTCTACAGCATCTCAACCGTTGGCACGACCTACCAGCTCACGATCGGAGAACAAGGTATCATCAACGAGGCATACAACCGAGATGGATTCCAGGAGACTTTCACCAAGTGGTCGCGTTCGTGATCTATTTGTCTCGGCACAATGGACTACGAATAAGCAGGCGTCGAAGAGGACGATGCTGGTAGATAACGATGTTTTGTCTTTACTATTGGGACCCTGCCATGTTGCACACTTGTTATCTTGACGCAAAGAGTGTAAACCATGCTCAGCTTCTGTTCTTTGCCTGTGCTCGGCGATTATTTCATCATTCTCATGAGCACGTTCGCTGGCGAGTGACTTACGTCTCCGACATTTGGTCCAAAAAAGAGGAAAACATCTCTGTCTAGCAGTGCAATGCTGCAGGAGTTGTCGCATATGGACCGCATTACCCAACTCCAGGATGAGATACAACGGGTGAGTACAAGCGAACCCACCTTGATCTGAACGTGAACGATCAAATGACGAAACGTCCCTTTTTTCTTCTGCCTTGTTCGTCACGGTCGCCAAATGATGGTTCGCATTCACGGTCGACACGCTGCATGCGGTCCGACGTTTGACGCTCCACGCACAGCTCCTGATGATCATGTCGAGTAGCATCGGCTACCTGACCTCCCGTTCGACCTTCCTCCAGGTCAGCCACGAAATACCGATCACGAAATCGCGCAATCCGGACAAGTTTGACCCGCCAGAGGTCTTTGAAGGTGAGCCTGTGTATCCCTGTTCCGGATCCCGTCCCCTGCTCCCCGCCCTTGTTCCCTTCCCCACTGGCATCCTGTCCTTGTTCCGTTCGTCACGATACCATAGCGCTATGTTACTCACTCGGTCCGTTGCGGCGCGGTTTTATCTAGCAAACAAACGGGAGCTCGTCGACGACTTGATCGTCAAAGCGAAACAGATCGAAGTGCTCATCCAATCCCTCCCCGTCCCAGAACCCGAGGAAACACAGGCAAGTCTTGGAAGCTCTTTCCCCTTCCTCCTTATAACGCGCTACCACGCGCCGCGCGCGTTGCTTTTCGTTTCCGTGCAGGCACACCGCCTGGAAGCGTTGGAAACCGCCATGACAGAGGCGAACGAGGAGTATCTCCGGGCGGTCGATCGCGCGAGTCCGTAAACAGTCTTTCTTTTATGACGCGGTCGCCTGTATCACTGAAATCCTTTTTCCGCTCCCTCTCGCCCCTTCCCGCCCTTATCGCAGAGAGGCTCCACTGCCAGTACTCGGAGCTCTTGCGCATGTTGTTGGACAATGCGGACGTCAAAGTCGATTTGTCCCCGAAAGCGATTTGATTCGTTTGAAAACGTGCACGCCTCGGCGTCTTTTTTTGGGGACAAGTATCATCATCGCTCTCGGAATATTTTGGTCGAGTCCACCCTCATTGGACTCTCTGATTGGACATTTTGGGGGAGGTTACAGATGTGACGGAGTTTCACCTCGGTAGTGCAGACGTTTCGTTTCCTGCTGCATTGCTTCTGTGTGTCCTGGAAACATTGACGTTCGCGTTCCTGCCTCCATTCCCTGAGGGTTTCCACAAACTTGGCGCGGCAACACTGCATATGCATATAGTCGTCTTCACAGAACAGTTCAAGCAAAAAGTCATGGATCGTGCTCTTCCTTTTTGTATCATACACACCTACCTATCAAACCTCATGCAACATAAATTAATTTATTCATATCGCCATCGTCCCGCTTCAAATACTCTTGATCCACCAACCCATCAATCCGCTGCTTGATCACGTTCACCTCGGGCACAAAGTGGTTCTTAACCGCATCGATCGTCTGCGTCTTGAGCGCCTCGTGAGTGAGCTCCTTCTTGGCTTTCATGATCCGAACGATCGCGGCGTCGAGGTAATACTTCCGGTCCGAGTCAATGTGAGATTGCGTGCGCTTTGATTCCTCGGGCTGTAAGATGACAAGGGACGGGAACGTAAACAGGCGTGTGCGTGGTACAGGGGGCGAGGGAAACAACGGCGCACCGTATCCTTTGCCTGGATAGAGTTGATGTGGACCTTTGCCCTCGAATCCGTGAACTCGGCATTGAAGTAGAACACGTCGTCTTCGTTAACGTCTCTCCCCACAGGTCGTTTCTTGAGGACCTTTTTATTCGCACATGCCAGGCTCTGAAGGGTCCGTTTGAGTTCGGGCTCGTCTGGTTTGTGTCACCCGACGTCAGCTCCTGTTCACCTCGGTGCCAAAGGGATTCATATCTCACCCATTCTGGTGGCTTCCAGGATGACCTTGTACCCGATCTCCGTCTCGTCGTTGAAAAGGAGTAACACAGCAGCCTGGTACAGACTGACGGATAAGTCCTTGTTGCCAGCGTCGAACCTCGCTTTGATCGTTGCCGTACCGAGTGAGTGATCCCACTCGAGTTTGTGTCCTTGATGTTTAGCCTTGTAGAAGGTAGTGTAGTGCAGGAGATCAGTGTGCATCTACGAACGTGATTCGTTAGGAGCGAAAGAAGGTAATGAGAGCAACAAGCATACGGAGGGGTGCAGGTCGACGTCTCTCTTCCGCACTGCGAATGGCCATACGCTCCGTTGGAGAACCATCACAGAGAGCTTCCGAGCACTGCTCGTTTCTGAAATGCGGTTGTGGAATTCCCTCAATATTTCCCTCGAAAGAGCAAGATCATTAAACATATGATCTCCCTGCCCGAATTCGGGATCGTATCCTGAAAAAAAATCATCGATCACTCCAGCCCAGACAGAAAAGAGAACGCGAGGGAGTAGGCAACAAGGAGAAGTCACTCACTCTCCTTCAAGATCCTCAGCACTCCCTTTTCAAAGTCATCGGATGCACTCTTTTCGAGCAACAACCTCTTTGCCAAGGCCCTCGTATAGAAGGTCCTGAACACGTCTTTATCATCGGTGAATCTGTATAGCGCCAACACCTTCTCCAGTAAAGACTCCCACTGTGCGTCAGAGGTTTCTCGTTGCCCACGACGCATGAGTTTGTCGAGATGTCGAGCGATGAGTTCCGCAGGCTTGTTTCGGCGAGCTTTGAAACCAGAGGTAAAGGCATCGGTAAGCGCATACGAAAAGGAAGAATTGGGAGTCGATGAGGAGACAAAGGAGGTTTGAAGTGTGTGGTCCGCGAAGGTCTTGAAAGTGAGGATGCGTTCGACCATGTCGTCTTCGTGTTCCGTGTCTTTGACAATGTTCCCGACACTCGTCTAGACACCCGCCAAACTCGTCAGAACGCGCCAATGAGGAATAAAAGTGAAGCTTCGCATTACTTGTATGAAGGATTTAAACTCTCTGCAAAGTATACTCAGGCTATCGAGAGCCTCGAACTCTGCGTAGATCGAGCGGAGCCGGTCCGTACCCTGTGCATTCATGAGCGGGCCAATAGCTGCATCGCAGGTCAGATACCGGCAACAAGGTAGCGAAGACACATGTACCCCCTTTGGCAAGCCAGTCCAACTTCGTCTCCAACAAACCCCGCCTGCAAGCTTGCACAACCGCCTTGACGGTCTCCCCGATGCCACCAGATACTGCTTCTGCTCTTTCTCGTTCTTCACTGGTGCGTTTTGTGACGTGAACCAGAAAGTGCTCCGCGCTGAGTTCGGGTTTCTCGAACTCGTTGATCGCCTCAGTGGTATAAAACGACAGCGTTTGTTCGAGAATAAAGCGCTCAAAGATGACAGCATACACATCGTGGAGGAGGAGATGCGAGACAAGATTTCGAATCATCTTACGGTTAGGGTGAGCAGACCTACAATGAGTGAGCGGGCGTGAGTAAAGACTAGAGATGGGGAACTAACCTCTCAGCTCTCTCCCGATTCAACCAATCTAAAACGCTTCCACGAATGCAGTCGACTATCGGCGCGTCGTTTAGTATTTGCCGCTTGAAAGCTGTAAAGGCGAGATCGCTAAGATGGGGTATCAGCCATCCCAAGAACACGCAGAGGGGACAAACCACAAACCGGATATTCTGGCGCTTCACGTCCTTGCGGATAAAAGCGCGGTCGAGATATGACAACAAAGACTGTAGGAGCGCCTGAAAGAAGCAAAGAGGTAATGTGCACCCTGAGGTGAATCCTAAACCGGCTGATCGAGACGTACCACTTTGCTCTCAAACCACTCGCAGACTTGGACGAATTGCCCCAGCCAATCTATGAATTTTCCGGTATCCCTGGAAACCTCGAGTTCACGGAGTAAACGAATGTTGCATTGGTCGATTTCCATGACGAGCATCTCGTAGAGCTTATCCCCCTGTCCTGGGATGCGGACCTGTGAACAACAGGTGGTGTAGATAGACTCGAACGACGCTGGCAACATCTCGGATTGGGAACCCCTGGTAAGCAGGAGCCGCGTGCAGTATCTCAGAAGCGCGAAGGGGTTGGGAGATGCTTTGCTTGGGACCTTTGCTGAAGAGAGGGATGAGCACCTTGAAGCTGAGGTACCATCCTCGACGACGGACTCACGCGTCAGGATCTGAACCTGTATTCTGATGGGTCCGTTCCTCTCTACTGCTTTACCTTTGAGATCTCGCGACCTGTATGCAGAGCCAGAGTCAGAGTCGTGATCCAAGCGTGGGGTCTTGTGTGGGTGAGATCCCAACCGCTCATGATGATCGGCTGTGTGCTGGAAGACGCTCGAGCAATGGGTAGTGAAACCCTGGGATGTCTTTGGAAGCGACAAAAGCTTGCTTAGTACGTCCGTCATTGTAGCGTACTATCGCCTGGTGAAGATCCCCGGTCAGGAGAAGTGCCACTAGTGCGTGAGACTGTTCAAGATTAGATCAGACTTCTTATTGTGAATGAACAACGCGCTCCGGAGGCTACAGCGATGGATTCAAAGGAAAAGCAAAGAAAAAACACTGGTAGAACGCAAGTGACAGTAAATTACAGTGCAGGAGTGACAGTGGTATTTGTGAATTGACACATGACACATAGAAAATCAGACCGACTCAGACAAGTGAAAATAAAAAAGAGCGTCCATAAATAAATACCGACTAACCTCCAGACTAACCCGTGTAGAAGTAGAAACCATGTTCAAAATCAGGGAGACTATCGTCTGTGACATCCCATGGCGGATCTTTACCGGTGTTTCCAAGGAGAAGTATACCCCAAGAGTCACAGACAATGAGCGTATATGGGATGCGTGAAAAAAAACCGAATGGAGACCGATGCAGCTTCCTCTCCTCTCACGAGGAATTGAACCTAATGGAGAGGGTCGCGCAATACGTAAACCCGATGTTGTTCAAGCATCAGAGCATGACTTCGCGAATCTGTAGACAAAAAGGGTCACAACCACGAAGCATAAGCGATACAAAGGAAGCCAAGCCTCTGCGCGCGAATGTCGGAGAATTCACTCACATTCTTGCTGACAATGGCACTGTTAAGCCATTCCCGAAACAATCGGCAGGGTAATTTCCAAAATCCAATTGGCGCGCGATTGAATGAATGATAGTATGGCGGGGGCATTATAGCAAGAATGGATCCGCAATTACGTGTTGAACCGAGTACCAAAGACATACGGCAACGAAGTATGATCAGTAAGAGGTAAACCGCACGATGAGAAGAAGAAACACAGGGGTATGGTTGTGTTTATTATCCATCGAGATCGAGCAAGGAATGGGAAGGACAAGTTTGTGGCAACAACAATATCAGGCCAAGACGCGTTCGAGAGAGGAAGGTAATGCGGGTGACGTCCCGGAGTACAGGGGAGCAATATGACAGAGAAACAAAACAAGTTAGATCAGCGCCGCGACTTCAAGATTGGATCGGAGAACGATGCTATGAAACGAAATTGTCGGGAAAGAGATGAAAAGATGAGCGTACGGTTGGAAAAACCAGGGTTGGCAGATGGGATAAAATAAGATTAGGACTCACTCTACCGAGCGGATCAGCGGGCTGCCACGTGTTTTGGAGAACTGTACGTACCTTCGACAGCAGCCATCACCACCCTAAGCATCGCTGTATCCGTTGCCGTTGTTACACTGGCAGCAAAGCAATAACTCAGAAACCGTAAGCGAGCACGCAATCTGACGTACTGTATGTATATCTCCCGCTCTTTAGAGCGGCCTGCCTTCTGTGCGAGTCGCGAGAAGCGTTTTCTGAAGTAATCACGGCCCGCTTTTGCGTCCCCTGCTTCACCTTCAAAGTCCTGAAAATGACATGAGTCAATGTCACATTGCAGTACATTGGGACCATACTGGAAAAAAGTTTTTAATATCTGAATGAATAATCTTCTTTCGGAATAAGTCATCCTTGTTCAGGAATAATATCTGACACCGGCTCGTAAGAATGACAGTTGACAATATACATGTATAGAACACCCACTATTGATGTCTGCTTGAACCACTGGGAATGACATATCGAATCCCAAATGGTCATCGCGTCTTGCATTTGGTTCTTGAAGGGAAAGTGAGCATCGAAAGAGACCAGAAACAAAGCACCCACAGCATCCCGGTCTTCCACAAGACATTGGTCATAGCCACTGAGGCTGACCAAGAATAGTATACTAGTGACGTCTTGGAAACAATGTATCCACTTTCTTCTTTCGCTCTTCTGACCACCGACATCGACCATAAGCAACTCATGATCCTTGAGCTGAAACGTAGTTTCGGTGATACCGATGGTTCGCGCTCGGCATTGAACGATGTCCTGCTCCGTTGGATGGTAGGTCTCTTCAAACAGGCGGTCCAAATCTGGGAAGAAGTAGGCTAAACTGTGGATGACGGTAAATACGCACGATACAATGTGATGAAACAGTTCAGGGCTTACTTCTCCGGCAAAGCAGCTTCGTTCCCTCGCTGGTAGGTTCTCTGAATGGCCTTGTCTTCCCAAAGAGATTTTAGAGATTCGTGATACATTCTTGGAAACGGCTGATATGGCTGAGTATCGCGGGCATTCGTGATTGTGTCGACATGTGGCAAGTTTTCCTCTGCCACTTCGAGACCCATGTCTTCCATGGCCTCCAGTACATAAGCCATGCCTGTTGTCAAATTGTTGAAAACAAGCTGTCGATAGTTCTCGATCTCTTCGGGAGAAAATGGAACTCGATGGATGAATCGCATTTGCTGTGGGGTACCGGAATGAGACTGTAGGGACGAGGTAATAGGAGGAGACATACCTTGAGAATGGTTGATTTCCCTGAGTCACCAGAGCCAAGGAGAAGAACCTGAGAAAGGGTCAGGAAGAGCGTTTAGGAAGTGCTGCAACAGCTTTCAAGCACCAACCTTGACCTGAGTGGACAACCTCGCCTTTGCCTAGGAACGAACGAAATCAGTCGTGAGGATGCAAAGCAGGCGACGAGTAGGGAAGAGGGACAGACCTCCCTCAGCATCTTTTCGGCTTCCCGATGCTTGTGCCTATCATCCTCGGAAACGTCTACAATGCCGCTCGAAGAAAAGCATATACCCATGATGATGAACCGCGGTTAGATAGCAATTTACAAGCCTAAAAGTATTCAAAGTTGGAGCACTGGGCCCCGAAATGATACAGGAGTTGGGAGAAGAGAGTATGATGACACTGGGAACGATGATTAGAGAGACGGGAAGAAAGCAGATCTGAAGGCCAAACGTACGAAATGTTTGATACTCTACACTGGGCTTGCACACAGAACAGGCCGAGTGCGAGATCGTAAGTGGGACCTCAGGCTCGAGGAGAGTGGTGACGACTTGAAGGGAAGCCCGCGTAAACAGCGGTCAACAGCCTCACCAACTGCGACGCGATCGCATATCAGTCCCGACAAGTACTAGTACTATCACGCACCCTTGAGATCTCTGGGCTTGTACGACAACCAGCCACACGGGCCCGTCCGCGTCAAGCGCGATATCTTGCTAAGAAAACGGTACAAGCGTACCTGTCGAAACCGGAACGTTGTAATTAGTACCTAAAAAGAATCGGCTGATGGGTAACGTTGTACATAAGCCCTGCACGGTCGTAGTACTCTGGCCTGGCTGGTGATAATAAGATCAAGACCCAGTCTCAGGTTCGTTGGTGAAATCACTCGGCACTACACCCAACATGCAAGCCAAACACTTCGGCGGGCCGCATCGGAATCCTTTAAATTGGTGTCTTCTTCTCCGAATCGGACGCCATCTCAACATCTTGCGTTCCCTGTCCATCGGGCCCTCGGGACGCTGGAAATTTACTCAACAGCGGTGAGGTATAGCATAGCAACGTGACTGTTTAGTAGTGGTGATTGATGATAGCGTAGTTCATTCATCTTCTAGCACATGCAGCTAGTGGGAATGATTTTGTACCTACTATCGACGGATCACAAATTCATCGGAAGGAAGAAAGTACTTGAACTTGATCGCTGACTGTTTCCCGGTTTGGCCGTCAAATCGTTCGGGCCTAGTTCTCACAAGGTTCGCATCTTACGACAGGCAGTGCGAAAGTCGGAATGCATTCAATGAGTCAGTTTGTAAGACCCCAGGCTGGTGGACTCATTCACGGCTAACTCCGACTCCCCACATACATTTGCGGCCGGTTGGCAACATGAAACGAATTGCCACCTAAGCAATGACACCCAACGTCCCAGCCCTTGAAGGGTATGTACGTGATTCCGAATCACTTCCGATGGGCCTCCTAGACTCATCCGAAGTTGCACGATATTACTTCCCTGTATCGATGTCACAAATTTGCTCAACTGTTCCGGGTCCATGCGGTGGAAGCGGACAGTCGGAACACGACCAGCGTGTATGCGATTTCTGGTCCACATCTCCTCCAGCAGCTTTCCGAATTACATTGAACTTCGCGCATTGCGTGATTCTCGGCTAAGAATATAGTGATCCCGGGAAAGCTTTGAGCCCAGCAGTCGAGAAGTTGGCAGCTGCAGTCCTGATCGAGTACCTGATCGTAAAGTATCATAGTATCCCTGCGTTGGCGACAGTGGCGTTGCAAACGTGTGGAACAAGGTCGCGGCTGGTCGGGCACTCAGTGAAGCTCAGGGGTCACCCTGTCTCACCCTTATGCTGGGAAGCGTGGGTTGACACGACCACATTGTTTCGGACGGCAAGTCCTTCTGTAGAATCACGTCGGAATGGCCCACTGGACTTCCGCTAGCAATCGCAAATCTGTGGCTGAAGACGTGTTCTTCGGCAGGGTGCTGAAAATCAATCTCACCTGTGAATGACGGACATACACGGGTCAACGTGACACCCTACAAGAAGTCACCAGTGGCTCGGAATCACGTCAGGCGCACCTTTTCACTCTCATTCCAGTGAATAGGAAGGAGTCACATCGAGAAAAAGTCGTCTGTATGATCGGTTCATACAATACAAATTGTACTGAAAGAAGCCAAACGGTTGCACAGCCACCAATATTGCTGGGACAAAGTTTTGTGCGTGTACGCCGTCAAGCTTGACACAATGGGGAAGCAGTCTCGCAAACGACAAAAGACCTCCAAAGAGGACAACACACAGCCGCTCGGTAGCCGCACGTTTGTAGATGATACGAACAAGGACGATGAAGAACGACGTCTGGAAAGCATGCTGTTCGGCGTTCCCTACGTGCCATCCGAGAAAAGCAAAGGCAAACGACGAGGAGACGATGTAGGCGTTGTCGCCATTTCCGATGCCGAAGATGGAGCTACAGAAGGAAATCTGAAGGAGTTGGAGAACATGCTTGATTCAGATGTATGTGGTCTCTTTCGATGAACTAGTCCGTGTTTGCTGAGGCGTGAGTGGTCTCAAGCTGTTTTTCATTGATGATAGTGCTGGATCTTCGTCGATCAGAGCACCCGCTTTAGACGAGGGGCCTAGTGTGTTCAACGAGAATGACAGTGGTGCCGATAAGGAAGATGAACAAAAGACACTGGATGATACTGCCATAATCGAGGACGGCCAGGAAACGTCTCTTGAGGACACCCTCCGACTACCAACGCGCAAGGCACCCGCTTGGGTGGATCCAGATGATACCAATATACAGGTATCCCTCACTTCACACACCCGTCTGCGGAAACTTCGCGATGCACCTGCAGAAGACACCGTCGGCGGACGTGAATACGAACGTAGGCTACGGAGGCAATACGAACAAATCAACCCAGCCCCAGAGTGGGCATCAAAAGCGCGCAAGAAATTGCATCCCAAGCGTCGGCGATCCACGTTCGGGTCAGAGTCAGACGAGGAGGTATTGGATGTCATCCCAGACCTTCTCGCTTCGACGGGAGGAATATCAGGCGGGAAAAGGTCAAAAACGTTGACGCCAGGGGTCATCTCCGTCGACCGTCTGCGCGATGCGAACCAGACCGCACCCGCCGAAGGGGAAATAAAATCCCTTCAGTTCCATCCCTCCCCACAGATCCCTGTCCTGCTCACCGCAAGCGCGGATAGACGTCTACGCCTCTTTCACGTACGTTCCGTTCCTTGTATCCCGAACCACGATTTTTCACCTGGCATCCTCTCCGCTAGGTCGATGGCTTGACCAACCCGCACGCACAAACGCTCCATATACCTTCCCTCCCACTGACGAACGCCTTGTTCCACCCCAGTGGTTCCTCCATCCTGCTCACGGGTCCCCGTCCCTTTTACTATACCTACGACCTCCAATCTGGCGCTTCACATCGTTCGCCGCGTGGCTTGTGGGGGACCACGTTCGGTGCCAACCAAGACGCGAGTATGGATATTTGCGCCTTCAGTCCCACCGGGGACGTCCTTGCCGTCGCAGGCCGTCGCGGACACATCCACCTCGTCGACTGGCGGTCCGGCGCAGCCCAGGTCGTTGCCGGACTCAAAGCCAACGCTGGGATCCGCTCTCTGTGGTGGTCCCGAGGGGGACAAGGACCTGGCGAGCTGCTCAGCCTCACAGAGGACTCCCAGGTCTACGTCTGGGACGTCGGTCAGCGAAAGTGTGTCAAGCGGTGGCAGGACGAGGGTGGTTTTGGAAGCCGCATCATGGGAGGTGACCAGCGAGGCGGTTATCTCGCCATAGGGTGTGTTCTTTTATTTTATTTTATTTGAAGACGGTGAGACCGACGCGCATCGCTTCTCAGATCCAACACCGGCCTTGTCAACGTGTACAGCGCAGACAGCGCAGTGTCGCTAGAGGCTTCCAAACCAAAGCCGCTGAAAACGTTGGGCAATCTGACGACCAACATTTCGTGCCTGAGCTACAATCATGACGCACAATTGCTCGCCATGGCGAGCAACGTCAAAAAGGATCAAATGCGTTTGGTACGTCGCTTTGACCCCTGAGTTTCTTTTTCGTCGGACACTCACGTCGGGAATCGATAGATCCACCTCCCGTCTCTCACCGCCTTTGGAAATTGGCCGACGACGAGTACTCCTCTGGGCCACGTCACCGCGATGGATTTTTCTGCTGGGAGCGAATATCTCACCATAGGAAACAATCGTGGACGTGTATTGTTGTACCAACTCAGAGACTTTGGGGAGCAATGATGACACAAGTATTGCATTGCAACAAAAAAAGTACAACAGACGCAAGTGACATGCAGCGAGTGATACAGGAAAAAGGAACACAAAGGTCGTCAAGCGGGAGAACGAGTTCGTTGACCGGTGTAGCGCGTCAGTAGTTCGCTGTAAGCTTTGGATATCTGGAGATAACCGAGGCAGCGCTGCATTGTGAGCATGTCTCGTCGTCGTCGTCGAACATACCTTTTCCGCCCGTAGCCTGCCGTCTGGAACGAATCGACAGAGCACGGTAGAGCACTCAAACCATCGTTTCGCTTCGTCCGCCAGGGAAGCGCTGCACGAACCTTGGCTCAACGTCAGCCGAACCCGAAACGAGGGAACCACACACTGCAAGCATTCTACACCCGTGTTGTAGGCTGTGCTGAGCAGCCAAAGACGTTCATCCACCGGGTAGAGCTGTCCGCAGTTAGGAGACCGTCAGCACAAAATGCCCTATGCACGAGACACTAACGGGGTTGCCGTTGTCCACAAGGTTCCCGTGCTCTTCCAGGACAGCACTAGCCTGTTCCATGTACTGAATCGCCTTTGATCGGTCTGCCACAGTGCCCTGCGACAGCAAAATGGTGCATATTGATCGAAGCCACCGTGAAAATTTCTCCAGGGATAAGTGACTATTCGTTAGGCACGCGTGGAGTATGCCCTGTGGAAGAATGAGCTTCGCTGATCGTGAGAGCTCAGAGTAAGTACGGTGCATACTTCAAGGGCTTCATATAACACTAAGGGGATGAGCTGTTAGCGCGTATGAAAGCAGGGGTAAGTGAACCGTTCGTGCCGTTAACTGGGCAGGCCTTGTTCTCCCACTGTTGACGGAAATCAAATTTGCAAAGTCAACTGATTACCGAGGGGCTGACCAAGATATCGCAGAAGGCTTCAAACGTGGTGAGGGTTTGATCGTCCGTGCGCGTCGCCTCCTGCGCTTGAGAGTAGGGCTCCATTCCGTTCTCTGCGGTTATATGACTTACTTTGATGGTGGCCAAAACATACCCCCAATCTTCAAGTCGCGAGGCTGTCTCGACCGCGAAAACACGCAATACGTGCAAAAAGGAGTGAATCTGTAGCTGACTATCGGCGGGTACCTTTGAAAGCACATCCGAGATTCTGGCCCTGCAGCCCTTTATTTCCGTCAAGAGCATTTCCGCGGATTTGCTCTACAGGATGGTCAACCCATGAGAAGATACCATCGAAAAACTTACGGTCGAAACATCGTCTTGTGAGATACGCTCGCGTGCCAAGATCACTTGGTGTCTGATGAGTGAAGAGGAATAAAACTGAATGGGGTGCTATACCTCGACCCGAGGTCGCAGCAAAGGAAGCGTTCGCTATATACAGGTAAACGCTAGGTTCCACCTCAGTGAGGGTTCTGGAGATGTATAGTTCCAGAAGCTGTTTACGATCAATGAGGATACATAGGCCATCACCCATGGAAAATACCTACCTCCCTTGCGGCGTCAAATGCCTCGGACACTTGCTCCCCCTGGTTTTCCCAATTCGAGCAGCCTTCGATTGCACAATTGTATGCCGTACGCCAAAGCCATGAAATGTCCCGAATCACCATCGTCGCATTTTCGTGAGTCACAGATTCAACAAGTGACTTGGCTGAGATGACACGTCATGGTATTAAGGAGAGTCGTGCAGCATGCTCACGAACCATGTTTGAAGTAATCCAGCAAGGTTCTCACCAGGCAACGTCTACCAGGATAAACGCTCAAGATAACAAGAAAGGCCTGACAACTTACACGTTTGCGCCAGGCTCCCCGAGGAGTTTGAGGGTTAACCTGATGATGCACCTGATCAGTGTCATGGACTCCGTCACGGCATCCGCGTTCTCGCGGAAATTTAGCGTGTCCAGCAGATGTCTAAGCACAGATAGTAGCAGGCCTTTCATGTCAGAATCATGTGAGAGTCTACACGCCAGGAGCAGCATTCGACGATCGAAATCGGGAGCCACGACCATTTCCTTGACCGCTCTGGTTGCTTATCATCGGTATTTGTGAGCCACAGCATAAAACGAGGATAAAGGCCACAGGTTACCATCATCTTCAAGACCTGAACAAACCGTCAACAACCAACACGCCACTAACCGGCACATCGCGCACGTACCTTGACGGACCGCAACCAAAAACGCCACATAACGGGTAGTCGCGCCGTTTTGGGGACAACGCCTAATCGTGGCCATAGCTAGGGCATACTCCTTTTGTTGAAGTTGACACACCGCAGCTTTCCGAAAGCATTTTGATAACGAGGAAGCGCCTAGGCCAGAGAAGATGGTGTGAGTGCCACACATGAACCAATCAGCCGCTTCTGCCCAGCGTGATGCATGATAATGACGGTCGCCGTATTGCCATATCAGCTGAAAAGGAAACATGAAACTACGGCATGGCGAGCGAACGTCCAATGGGACTTACGGTGAGACACACACTCGCGCCAGGCTTAGAGAGTTCAATATCAGATGCACAAATTTCTAAAGGAGAAAACCGGGCCAGATCTCTGGTCACTAAACCCGTTTGCTCATAAGATTATTGGTGAAAGATAATTGCCTTGGAACGATTCTTCTAGATCTTTCAACGCTTTGGCGTGATCATCGCTTTTTGAACAATGAAACAACAGAGAAATGAGAAGCTTCTCCATAGAAGGAATACTTGCAGAGCAAGCCATCGCTCTGCGTAGACAGGTTCTCATTGCGTCAGTCACTAGATTGCTGTGGGATAAGATGTGGACAGATAAGTCAAATGAGGCAGCCGGACCGTGACATACTGATGGTGAGAAAGGGTTCGTAGTTCTTGGAGTATGCTTTTAGAACGAATGTCAGTAACCGAGATAAAACACGTTCTAAAATGGCTGACTCAGTAAGGTCTCTCTCAGAAAAATTCATGTTGTCAATTATTGATTCCAGAGCTATGATGGCACGTAATTAATTTTGCGATACACTGATCAGCCAAAGAGGGTCGCATATAACAGGGATTCTAGATTGGCTCACTGCGAAGAACCACGGTATCTCCAGCTTTTCGCCGCTTCACCACAGCCAAGTTCATCCAGCGGAGTTGCTGTAGTTCGGAGCTTGCCTAAGGATAACGTGTGAAAATTCACAAATGGGGTGTTGCTGGAAATTGGTCCCTTACGGGTTCTACAGAAGTGTCCATGGTCGCAATAACTTCCCGGAGCGCAGCCTCCGCGCGTACCAAGTTCTCCGGGTCTTGTGATGACGCCAAGAAGTATCCACGAGCTAGATGAGTCGATAGGTAATAGGTTATAATAGGGTTCCACATTCAGTTATATCCACATCTTACCCAGGCTCCTGAGAACGGATTGCTGGGTAAATATGCTTCAGCATCGGACGACCCTTAATCCTGGTATCAGGAAACGGACCTTGAGCTGCAATAGTTCGGGCGTGGCCGAACAATCTAACGGCTCAATTACTTGGAACGCCTTTTTCAACCATCGCAAAGCGTCGTGTGCTTTATCCCCTTCCGAAAGTGGTTTTCCGCTCTGCGTACAAGCGCGTAATATCGATTTACCGACATCAAGGAACTTGGCCACCAGCACTTCTCGCTAGGAGCAACGGTGACATGTGGCCACGCTAGGGAAGATACCGTACACTTACGTCACGGGTGGAGAGCAACGCCAGCTGTCTATCATTTTCTGTGCACAAAAAGGATGAGCGGCGCTTGACGAATGTGATCATCCTGGGGATTCGAACCAGTAATCTTGTCAGCCATGAACGTCGCCAGCCCTTCATTCTTTTCCCTCCAGGCCTGTGTGCATGCCAAACCAGAATTACTATAAATATCAGTGCTGCCACACCCAAGGAGTCCAACAGCCTCACAGCTTCCATTCTGCTGGAGAGATAGACAATGGTTACCCGTGCCCTGGCGTGCAAATGTTGACCCTCCGGATCGTCGATGTTTCTCAGCGCTTCTTCGTACTGGATGAACTAGTGAGAACCGACGGGAACGCGGTGGAAGAAATAATAACCTTCGCTGCGCACGCCAGAACGCAAGCGGCCGATTCGTTATTTCCGACCTCTACGCCCGCGGTAACAGAAGGTCATCGAGTGTCGTACTGCCTTTCTATGACTTACCTGACAGCGTAATCCCTGTTTTACAGGCTATCTGGAGCATGTGCAACAATGCTGTGATTGGGGGTGGAAAGGGGGCACAGACTTCGCGGGCGTAGGAACGAACCTTCGATGGTGGGTTTCGCTTCTAGACCAGCCTCCATCAAACGGAAACCCGCTAAACGCACTGATGGACTAGGGTTAAACAGCACGCCGTCTCAGACAACTCGGAATTCCCTACGCGCTGCGATGATAGGACGACAGGTACCATCGGAACCTTGACGGAATAGCCCGGAGGCGTTCCAGAGATTTACACCTTTGACAAATTGTGGAAAACGTTGCCCATGAGAGGATGCAATGTAGCCACCGGCACAGACCTTCCTGATCAAGCGCATCGGCAAGGTGGCTTTTTTTGTTCGACTTGAGCCGGTGCTCAGAAAAAGACTGGGCTAATGATGTAATATGATGAAGGTCCTTGACCACATGTGCATCATCGGACTGGATATCGCTGAGCTTAGGTTTGATCTTGATCAACAATTCTAGGGGGTGTCGCCGAAAATTTCGCATCTGTGCATGGAATGCGTCTGATAAGGAAGAACTTGCCTTGGATCTGGTCGTATACAGTTTGCAAATTAGGGCCGTGTCGTGGCTTTCTGCCCGGAGACATGTTGATTCCTTACGGGACTGCCGAATCGGTGGAGGCCAACATGCAAAAGTGCGTTCGTCGGGTGGAACCTAACTTAGCCGTCGCGTTCACAGCGGACTTCGGAACCAATAAATAAATAAATAACTAGAGTAATATTACTTTGTACTATTGTTCTACTTCCACCTCATCAGCCTGAAGAGACGGGATGTCGGAACAAGAGTTTTCAACAATAGAAGGGAATCTCCGTAAACTCGCCATCAGGGCAAGCCATCCATCTCTTTACGATTTCCCGCTTATGAACGCTTTCCCCAGGAAGCTCGCAGGGATGGCGTATTTGCTGGACTAACATCGGGCCTAACTGGAGGTAAAATTATGATCTCTGACCCACGTTTGATGGATGCTGAAATGCTGAGGTGCCCTGCCCCACCCTCACCAGCCTTAGTGGGCTCGAGACTCCTGGGTTTCAACAGAAATAAAACGATCTTCTGTGGTGTTCGTGAGTAGTGACTATTCAGATCGCATCGGTCCTTGCGTTGTGAATCCGTGTCCACACTCCAGTTACGGGACTACTGTCCGGATATTTCTTCATGCAAGCGTTTGAGGCGTCCAACATCTCCCGGATAAATTCCACTTCGTTCCGCGTTGCTGGGTGAGGTAAGAAACCATGCTCAACTGGAATGATCGGAGGTGGATGTCACACTTGGGGTACTCGAGTTCCACACATGTCAAATACTACCAGCTCGGTCAGCACTGCAGCACCCGTTGTTACGGTTATTGAAAGCTGTCAGCTGCCGCAAAGACTCACGCGCCGAAAATGTGAAGTTACATTGTGTATGTCATGTTCACCTTCTTGATCGGTTGCGGCCTGTGATATATGGCAGAAGCAGGAAGCAATTGAGTTGACCGTGATTAATCGATCCGGGCGTGCTGTGGGGGTTGCGGCGCGATAAAAATTCCGCAGCAGTACATAGGAGTGCCAACGATATACGGCGCTATCAGGCTCCATATCCCAGGCTCAAGGTTTGAGTGGGTTCCCGATGTGTCCCCTGGACATCCTGTGCATACGGCTCATCGTTCGATTGATGACGGGCTTCGTCATGGGGCAATTGCGAGTCCAAATGGGGTCCGACATCGTGTGGTCCTCGCAAAATGCTGGTGTGAGTCAAGGAAAGGAACAAAAAGCAAGCACCGACATGTCGGTTTCACCGTCGCCTGTGTCCGCAGCGAGGCCACGTCGGATTCAAGCTTGGTACCTTAGTGGTACCTTGCACATCCATACTGCGGATCCTGACCGCCACGCGGGATTGCGATGTCAGTTCGAAATCATGTTTCGGAAGGGCGTCGCGCCCATGCTGAGCTTGACCTGGCCATATTGATACAGTATAACCCGTACGAATTTCAGAACCAAAATTAGTCCGGTCACACTAAAGCCGTCAGCCAAAATCACAGGCCACCAAGGCAACTTTTGTACAGTAGTTAAGGAATAGCGTAATGTATCATCATCGGGACGAAATGCGTGTGACAGAATGGGTACAATGCAGATGCTGAATCTATGCTAGGATGAATCGGAAAATGCGCGCAGTGGGCAATGCAGTGAAGGATTAGATAGGAAAGTCGACATCGAAATGATAGTGCAACAAATACCATGCATTAAAACGAAGATAGGATCAGAACTGTCTGCCATAAGACCAATGATAAGGATACACGGGTGATCCCCGTTGACTGGATGAGGCGTAAAAGTGCACGCCCGGCGGACCGGCGTTAGCAAACGGGGCAGAGGGAACCACGTTTTCTCGCAAAGGGGGCAACTGCAAGGAACTGTCTGCTGGGGAGATGTAAGGGAGCACTTTGGGGAGCTTTCGTGACCAGATCGCATCGTTGATGTGTGGTAACGGTACCTGTCGGGCGTTCAAGTGGCTTGCATGTGGGCTAACAGAAGCGGACTGGATGTCAATCGGCATATATGGCGGAGGAGGTGGATACGAAGTTGTCAACGGAGGAGGTTGAAAACGTCGCAGACGGGTCTTCCTTTGGACTCGCTCTTGTTCCGCTTCTGTATCGGTAGATGACCCAGCCAAAGAATAGTAGTAAAGATTCTGGGAAGACGAGATGAGAATTTCACATACACAGGCGGAAAGCAACTTACCCTTGGCACGTTCACGGGTCGGTCTACGCGATACGCAGCTACCAATGTCTGGGGTCTATTCTCATGCAGTGGCTGAACGGATGAAGCAGGACGGGCGTTGTGTGGAGATGAAGCCGAAGCCGAAAGTGACATCTTGGCAAAGGATTGCAAGGGTTCGAGAGGAGACGCAGAGCTAGGACCGACCGAAAATCCATTTTCTGGAATGTGCAAGGTCATCCCAGTAGGGCGTTTCAAGGGCGGCAACTCATTGAAAGACGTTGACGTAGGCGAAAACGCGTCTGCAGCGGAACGCTTCGAGCCAGGGTTGGGAGAAGGCGACGGCGGTAGATTGACCTGCAGATGGGGCCGGGCCGTTACATTCGTCGAGGCGGGTGGCTGAATATACTGTAGAGGCGAAGTAGAGCGCGCTCGATACATCGTTGAATGGCACCTCGACCTAGTGGCGGTACGCATAGAGGGAGTAGAAGTGGCGGGCTGTAGCCGACGACCGTTGCGATACCGTGTGCGCGACCTCCGCCATTTCTGACTCTCGGACTCCTTTGCCGAAACGAGACCTCTGAGCAAGTTGAGCCAAGACTCGTACTTTTTTCCCGAGACGTAAAGGGAGAAGTCGACACCTATGAGGAACTCCCTCTCCATGCGGTTGATCTCGCTCAAATCAATTCCTGACACCTCTGACCAAGTCTTGTTGGTGTACGTGTTACTGAAATATTGTTAGAACGAGCTGCCAAGGACGAAAAGGGAGAGAGCGTACTCGTCCAGAAACTTGTTTGCCATCATCAAGGCGGCGACTGCTATCCGGAACTCACTTCCCGCGAGACCAGCAGTAAACCGGTTGCGCTCCTTGAGACGCCAAATATAATGGAGCGAGAGGACGATGACAGACTGGCTGACTTGGGTGGTCTCGAGCAACTTTTGCATGAATTGCACGAATGTTGTCGAGGGGTTCAACTGCAAAGGCGAAGAGGACAGGGGTGTTTCGGGAGAATGAGGGGGAGAGGGTATTTGGGACCGCGAACGTGCACTCGAAGGCACAGACGATGAAAACCACAAATAGCAGACCATCTCGCAGGTCTTTTCTGCCACGAAACTGGCTGGCCGCTTCAGGGAGATATCGAACCAGTCGATGAAATGCGACGCATCACGCGGTGATATTGGCCTTTGCTGGAACGGCTGTTCCAACACGTCGTCGTCGAGCATGTCGGGAGAGGGCGGGTGGGTGGGCCGGGGTGCTGATCTGGACCAATTGGACGCGTCCCGCGATTGAGGCGGCGTGACTGGAAGAGCAAGGTAAGAACGCGACATGTGACGCGACGAAACACGAGGACGGACCTGGATGCATGCTGGACAGCTGGCGATCGAGGTGGGCGATCGGAGGCAGGGAGGTGACGCGGGAGTGGGGCTGGGGAAGAAGCCGCGGCAGGGCGGCGGACATGGGGGGAGTGGGGAGACCCGTCTGCCTGGGATGTCGGGAGGCGGTTGGCCAGGGGGCAAGGAGGTCGGCGGGGAGTCTCAGGGAGGGGAGGGGGCAGGCGGAGGGGGTGCGTGGCAGCGAGGGGGGAGTGTAGAGCGCCATGGTAGACTCGCCGGCGAACGCAGGGGGGACGACGGATGGAGGATGCCATGATCATTTTATAAAAAAGGAGGCGTCTGAAAGGATTTGAAGGTGTGGATGCATTCTCCGCTTAGACAAAAAAAAATATATACAGGGGATGTGCGAGTGGCAGCCTGAGCCGCGACGGTACGCTAAGGGCTCCTGCTAGTCGAATTGGAAGAACCGTGCAACTGCCCGACCCCGCTTCGTACGCGCCGCAACTGCTTGCGCACTTAGCAGATCTTTGATTTTTTTTCTCAGATTGACTTGCCCGTCTCGTTTCCTTTTACCAAATCGTCCGTCAAATTCCCCCTCCACAAATCCACTTCGGCAGTCTCGGCACAGGGGCCTTTCCAGGGATTCCCCATAGCCTTGCCCTTATCCTCCTGCCTATCCCGGTCTTGCTAACCTAAACTCACCACGTGACTATCCACTTTTGGCCTACGCCCCCACTGGAGACTGCCAACGTGGAAGGCAACGCTGCCACATGTCTTCCTTTCTAACGCTTGTCCCCCCTGAACTCAGCATTCAATTTGCTCACTTGCTATTGAAAAATACCCATCGCTGACTCAGCCAAGTCGCTGATTGCGTCCGACCGTGCACAATGGTACCCCTCTCCATTTCCTTTTGCAATCAGTTGACTCATCTTATCCCTGTTGACAAGACACGGCGCAACTTGGCCCGTCCTCGATGAAACCTCATTCAAATCATAGACCTGGTTGTTGTTGAGGCAGTTCGGTGGTATTGTGTCGAATAATACTATTATTATTTCGTATTGATTCAACTATTTTAATACGAGACCAGAATGAATGGAGCGAGTGACCAACGCGTCACGACGCGTTTTTTTGACGCGTCCAGAATCACATCATTCACGCGATGAGATCACCACCGCCCACACTTCGTTATCCATAATGGGCGTCCATTGTCTCATCATGCGGCTGTTCTTCAGGTTCTTTACCCTCCGGCGACCCCGGTTTATTTGCAACACCCGACCGCATGCCTTTCTGACCCCGCCCGCCGCCTGCGCAAGTCTTTATTTCCGCGCTACAAGATCATTGGCTGTGGCACTTTCATCCATGGTCATGGCTTGTCCTCGCTCACACGTAAAGCCCGATGCTGGTGGCTCCTCGCTCCGCTTCTACATATCAGATCAAGTTGTTTTTAGCGCCTTCGGTAGTAGTAGCTTAGGAGCTTTACTTTGGTATCACAGCAACGGCATTGTCCCCTCGGCCTAGACAGCACTGCGTCCTGAACCCCGATCTGTCAATGCACCTGGTTCAGCTAATTTATTCTCATTCTGATCTCCAACTCGCATGGTCCGTCCGCCATTCAGGAAACTGTCTCATTATGACACTGATCCACCTGTGCTTGCACTCGTCATGTCCAATCGAATTGATCGTGTGAGGTCCGTCTTAAGCGCATGATTTTCCTATCCATCTCATGCCCGGGCCGTCCCGTTCAACTTGAATTGCATCGAATTCCTCAACCGCCGCGTGATATTTTGTATTCATTTTGACCCTGTCTCAAACCTCATCCACTGAGGCACCCTCAGGCTTGTCCCGAGTCGCCGTGTGGGGAGACATGACGTATCGTTCACAAATCGATCCCGTCCCCAACCCTTGCCTTTTCAGATCCCAACGAGTGAAGAAGCTGATCCGTGAACTGGATTCAGCTTTCCAAAACGTGCAGTCCTAGTACCTGCAAGGCTGGCCAAGTTCCGGTTAGCGAAGGTTTGATCAAAAGCCGGGCTTCAGGCTCGGACAATACCGCTTTGTGTTGCTCGCATGAACGCTGGCAACCCAAGTGCCTGCATTAGCATGCCTTCCCGTAAGTAAAATGCTGTCGAATTCCCTCCCTGCTGTGACTGCAACCGCAACCCGCCGCCGCATCATCGTAATACCCGTTGGGCGGCGATGGTGATATGACTGGCAAGCAGCGAGCACCCCATCGGTCTCTGAGATTAAATTTTCTGCTTCGAGACTCGCAAATCTAAATTGCCGGCCTTTGTATTGACCTTTTCATCAAAGGCACTCTACCCCTTATTCGTCCCGTGGTCGCAGTGCGGCTTTGACAGCTCACCAAACAAGTGACGATCTTTGTTCCACCGGGCAAAAATGGAAGCGAACAACCAGACAGCGTGTATCATACCGAACAATCAAGTTCAGCAACACATCGTCGGTGCTTTTGAATTTCGTACATAGGTTGTCAGCGTCTCCATACTCGTTTCACGTCTCAACGTTCAACCCTTTCTGCTAACAGAACCTACTTGCCGGCATCACGTGGCGCTACGACATGCGGCACTTCAAGTACTACCCTGGTATGGATGTACCAGAATGAGCCAAATTATTCGTTGTTCCTCCGAGGGTCAGCCCAAGGTCCGGTTACCCGAGAACTGGCTGAGCGCGGGGGGACATGTGCCACTACCAACACCGCAGATGCAGTCAAGATGCATGATAGCAAGTATAGTACTATGGACCCGTAGCTGCGTGGTCGACGGCATCGCATCAAGTTCGTTGAGGCGGCTGGGGCTTGCCTCTCACGTCTGAGATGCAGACTTGGTAAGGGATCGCAGACAGGAAAGGCAGAAGCATGTGCCTGGCATTATATAAGCCATAAATTGCATGTGAGGTGGTAACCCCCCATCAGGCACTCATAAATATAAATAACGGCGACACCTCCATTTGTGGATTTCAACGATTCCTTTAAGAGCAGCAGGGCGGTCCGGCCGGAAGAGTTCGCCAGGGATGGGTAGAGACACATTGCTTACCCTGCACACGCCAGGGTCCCTTCTAATCGCAACCTTGATAGTCAAAGAAAAACATTCAAGTTGGCTATTCACATCAATGTGCCAGGTACGTGCGGTGGCATCTCGCCGGTCATCCGCCATGAGATGCGTTGCAACACCCCGTTCTGGTTGAGGGTACAGGCAACGTCACTCATCCGCGCCATAGATGAGCACAGGAACGCTTCGCATGGATCAAAGAAAGCAATACACAGAAAGGGACGAACGTTATACGCGTTGAGTATTCTGACGCTGGGTCATATTCGGACTGTGAATCGACTCGGCGAACTTGGCCACTCTCCCTCTTCCGGGTGCGCCGAATCCCCATTTGTACGTTCTCGTTATATGGTTTTGGGAAGAATCCCGCTACCTATCGTGGTGAAAATAGAAATTCACCCGCACGAACCGCACTTGAGATTTGAAAGGCTCACGGCGGCCATGTCTAGAGTTTCGCGTGGCTCTTCTCTCTCGGATCAGAATATAGTTCGAGCATGAGAGTAGGTTCGTTTTCCACAGGTTGGTTACATATGGGTGTCCGCGGGCCCTGTCAATCGCCAAGTTAACAGCCCGAAAGGGCATCGTACGAGGTAATAGGCCAGCCTTTTGTCAGGCTAGTACATACCGCGGGCTGGAATTCCACGTCAAGTGTGCGTGCCGAAGAGGATAATGTGTGGCAGCCCAGTGAACTGCAACCTTCCCCAGAATGACCAGGTCTCGACTTCCCCGGAAAACCGTTCAAATGAGGTGGATGTGGCACAGACACGTACTGGGGCTACTTGGCCCGCAAATTGGGGTGGACACGAGTGGTATCAATACCGCGACCTCGCTCGCTAATCCACAGCTTCCCGCTTTTGGATCCGTGCGTGCTTGTCGCACGGCACGGCACGGACGGGGATGATGGGAGGCGAACGAGCGATTGGCATTCAAACAAAACTTCATTGAACCTGCTGTGATGGCACCAAGCCTTCGGAAGTACCACCACGTTACATTTTCCCTGAAGGCCGGATACAGCCATGAGGCTCCTGTCGCCGATATGTTACAGCACACAAAGTTCTGACCACGTATGTGACAAAAAGCGGTAATGATCCAAGGCCAACTGCCAGATAGATAGCCTGACGGATATAGGTGGCGCACATCAATCCAGAATGGCCCTCACGTTACGGCTAGTACATGCCAGATCTAGCAGAGAATGAGAACAAAACAAAATGTCTGATAAATCTCAATTGACGGATGTTTCATAAATATCATTCGTGTCCAATCATGTATCATATTCCTGCGGAAGCCCGTCGATGGCGGATGTGATGCGGCTCCCATTGGGAGTGGCCCAAAACAGCCCTAGACCCACGCAGTCCTGCAAGGGGTCCGCGGAGACCCAAGTCCTCGATTTCCAGGACCGCATTCTCACTGCCGATTTGAATACTGTACACTGCTTGAAGATGCTCACCGAGTGTCATGTTGCCGCCACAACATAGATCAGTTTGGTCAAATTGTTCAGGGCCGTGTCGTCGCGTAGACACAGAAGAATATGAGTACATACACTGTTCGATACATATGAGGTTAGTGAGGTTTGGGTTTCATTGTGGACTTGATGGAGTCCATTGCACCTACCAACAGTAGATGAGCGCGAGAACAGAGACAGTACAAGGTGACGTGGGCTCGTTCACATGGTCCACTTACTACACGGCAGGTTTCGCATACAATACATTTGCGGGTCAGAGGCGGATTGATGCAAATACACAGGCGAGGCACGCTGTAGCGCGGTTAGAGTGGAATGATGAAGTGACGGTGGTGGTGAACAACCACGCCCGAATGGTATCTCAAACCAGGGGACGCTGTAAACAGACCTGTCCAAAACCCTTTCCAATGGACGGAGCAGTGGTAAATGCACGCACGTTGTCCTCGTCATCAGCGTGTCCGTGGCGTGGGAGAGTGTCAGCCAAGTCCACGTTCAGCCATTGTTCGCCACGCTCACACAGATTTGACACTTGGGCGAGTCGCCCCCATTGCCGACAACGACGTCAAGGCCAGGCTTGTTTGGAAGGGACTTCGACGGCGACCCAGGTTACCTTCCTACCGTCAATTCATAATTTTTATCGACTTTCGTTCCAACTCGCTCGCTCTGTTTCACCTCTGCACAACATCTATATTCACAGCGCAAGGTCACATTCAAAGCAACTAAGATATCCGTCTGGACATCGCGATTCGATATCGCCGCCATCCTGGACTTGTTCTGCTCGTTTGAGCCATGGGAATTTCGTTTGGTTCCTTTGAGGGTGTTTGTAGCACCGCTGCCCTCGTCATTTGCCCGCTCTTGGGGACGTCCGGTCAAGGCATAGAACCTACCTGCTACTCTCGCAACGTGCAGATCGGATCAACCCTGATTTTTCAACCTTGTGAGTTCAACGTGTTTCCCAACCGCTGCATGACCACCTGAAGTTGCTGCTGCTGTCAGCAACATGTTTTGTGCACATCGTTGCCATATGCATGACCGCAATCATGATTTACCACATTCGCTCGAAATACACGGCAGTGGGTCGAAAGGAGATCGTCATGTTCTTTTGGATGTACATGCTCATAGAGCTTCTCGCCATGTTCCTTGATTCCGGCGTGATACCAACGGCAAACGTCAGCTATCCTGTAAGTCCAACACACCTTCCCTGTTTCAGGAGCGAATTTAACCATTACTGTCAGTGGTTCGCCGCAGTCTATACTGGGTTAGTTGCCTCGACATATTGCTGCCTTCTGGTCAATGGGTTCGTTGGCTTTCAATTTGCGGAGGATGGTACACCCCTCTCATTATGGGTTAGTCCTCAACGGTAATTTGAATATCGCTTCTCACGCCCAGCCGCAGCTTCTCCGATTATCATGCCTTACTGTCTTTGGCGTTTCATTTTTCGTCGCCATTGCCACATTCAAGTCGTTCGCTTCCTTCTCTCCAACGAAGCAGACGGCGCTGTTTGTGGTATACCTGATTTGGCCCATCCTATGTGTTGCAATCTACACACTATCTCAGCTCATTCTCGTCTTCCGGACTCTGGATGACCGATGGCCACTCGGTGACATCATCTTCGGCATCGCCTTTTACACCATCGCACAGGTCCTTCTCTTTGCCTTCAGCGCAACGATATGTAACGCCATCAAACACTATCTCGATGGCCTATTCTTCTCCACACTCTGCGTGCTTCTTAGTGTCATGATGGTTTACAAATATTGGGACAGCATTACTGTATGCCCGTTTCGTCCATGTCCGAGTCACGGCACTGACCAGCTGTACCTGTAGCGCGAAGATCTCGAATTCTCGGTCGGATCCAAGGCTGCCGTTTGGGAAGTCAAAGATCCGCTTTTGACGGCATCGGCAGGAGACTATGATGAGGACTCGACGAGCAATTACCATGGTGGCGGCACGGCGGCGAGCTTGGTTGGTGGGGTCAGTGGAAACCAGTTCTATGGTGGAAAGGGCGGCTATCAACAAGGTGGTTATGGGGGACCACAAGGTGGCTATGGAGGACCACAAGGCGGCTATGGCCAGCAACCAGGGTATGGTGGCGCACAACGAGGTTATCCGCCCACCCCGGAGAGATATTGAGCACCCAGGGGCCAGAGCATGGACGATTTTCCCGCTTGATTTGAGACGATGGATGGCTTGCAAGGACCGATCGTACTAATACGGTATTCCCATTTTATGGACGTTTGCCTGAGTTATTCCGTTGCATTATCAGGATACATCGTAGATGAATTGTTTAAGATGGACGATTTTGGAGTTGAGTGTGTCTTGGTAGTCAAGCTAATGTGTACATGTAGGTAAGAACACTGGCATTGCCACTCAGACCTGTCTGGTCTTCAATTCGCCACGACAGCATGTCCTTCACAGGGCCACACATTCCGGAGCATCTTCTCCCCAACATCCCTGCTACTACAGAAAACGACGCTGCAGAATCGGACGAGGACGACTACACACCCGCGCTCCCCCCCGAACTTGCAGCTGCTCGTAAAGCCACTGGACCATCATCAGAGCCCATCCCAGGGCCCTCGATACGCCGCCCGCCGTCTCCACCACCACCGAGAAGGGTGATCGGCCCTGCGTTTCCGAGTGCGCGACCCACTCACGACGTCATTCCAGACTCGGATTCGGACTCGGATGCCGATGTCGGTCCGCGACCGCTCCCCGCAGACGTCCTCGCGACGACCCGCGAAGACATATCCGGCGTGAAAGAATTCTTGGAACGAGAAGCCCGTCGACGAAAAAACGTCGAAGAGGCAAAACAACCCAAGAAACTCGTGCGGGAGGAATGGATGCTCGTCCCACCGAAAGCAGGGGATCTCCTCGGTTGTGCGTCTCTTTCTTTCCTCGGTTGGTGTTGGCTGACAATGCGAATCGAACCATTGTAGCGCTCGACCCGACGAAATTGAAGGCACGGCAGTTTGGACGTGGGACGACATCTGCGAGAGATTCGGACTCGTCGCTTTGGACAGAGACCCCTGCTGAACGACAACAACGGCTTGCCGACGAGGTTTCGGGTCGGAAACGAAGAGCGGTGAACGCGGAGCCGGTGGAAGACGACGAGGACACAAGGAAACGACGGCGAAGAGACGCCGCGATACGCAAGGGCGTGGACGAGCACACGGTGAGTAACACTAGTTTCGTTCCTACCGCTGTTCATTCATACCCCGTACAAACAGCGTAAAGCGCGCGGACCTGCCCTTGTCGATGCACACACGGAACGCGAGGGCCAAAATAAAAAAGATACGGATGAGCCTCCACCCGCTATCTGGGATCATTCACGGGACATGTCGCTTGGGGGACGTCTTATGGATGACAAACAGCGGCAGAAGCTGCTGCGCGATGCCAAGGGCCTTGGAGATCGCTTTGGAACGGGGAAAAGTGGGGGCTTTCTGTAAAAATGTCTCATTAGCCAACACATAGTGTGCGATCTGCCGCTTGCCACGGTGTGTCTCAATGCACGTCCGCAGTCTGACTAATTCCTAGATCTATATGCTGTGCCACTTGCAGTAGTGGTGAGTTCGGATGCCAACCAAAAATACCCTCTGCACACGGTAGTGGGGTGGTATGACTGGCAGGCTGCTGTGTGACAGTATTACCATCTATCAAAAACCCGCACACTGCGGAATGGTAGACTGGCATGGCATCGCGAGTTTCATCTTCAAACGACCGAGATGGCCCATTCCATCAGTAATCCCCCGTCATCGATACAGCTCAAACGCGAGGGGAGGTCATATCGGACATCAGATATGGTGATGCAACATACGTCGACTAATTTCGACTGACGAACTGTAGCAGTCAAACAAGGTAGTATACATATATTACATGTTCTGACCTTCAGTTGTCAAGGGAAGCGACGACCCCCTTACATGTATGGTAGAGTTAGACCCACGTAGTACGTTTGATCTGGCTGTGCAGAGCAATAACCTTTTTTTTTAGGAAAAAAGGGGGGAAACTGTCAGCCCTTGGACGGAACTGTTTGTCAGGTCTGACGGTGTTACGAATGAAGACGTCTCGGACCGGAGTATGATCAGTGACAGGTTTCTCCTTCAAGTTCTCTGTCGAATGATACGGTTCTAAATGGGCTGATAAGTGCAGTGGATTACGGTGTTCTCTTCGGACGTAGGAGCCGACAGGGGCGATGTGTACGGTACAGAACGGAACAAAAGAAAGACTTGGCAAGGTGTGCATCAAATGGATTCCGGTGACGAACGAAAATCTTCCTGGAGTGTGATCCACTCCAGGCCGAATTGTGTGCTTGTGTAGTGTCACCATCTATACTTGGAAAATTACGAGTCGAGTCCTCTGCTCATTAGTTTCACACCAACGAATTCGTGAAATGTCGTAACAATAGTGATTGAATAGAGTAGTCTGCCATTTCTTGAGAATTGGATATTGGATCCCGGAAATATCCTGACCGAACCGGATGACATACACTGCATTGCATATCCTCGCACGAAGAATAGACCAGGTACCCGTATGCGAGATGGGAACGTTACTCGGTACGGTCTCCGCGTGATGCACTGTTAGATCCGTCCTGGGGGCGAGCGCTTCGCACATCGATCCCAAATCCCACCCTCAAGGTAACGGCTCTCGACTGCTGGAGAGTTTGTTCAAGTGGATGTATACATCCGTTCCAAACCCGTCCATGGAGATGAGCCGCAGATCGCCGCCGAAGTATCTCGCATACTAAACACCCACCCGGGAATATGTGAGAAAGTTAGCACGGGTGAGAACCCGAGGACGGAGATGGTGAGGTGACGCACCAATCGAGAGAGCGGGAGACCGTACCCAAAACCTGCCATCGGCGCTTGGAAGTCGCTCGCGTGAAAGTCTTGGTCGATGCTCTGGCCCGCCATAGTTGTATACATATATGTCCAAATGAGCGGGATAGCACTCCTCGGAATGCCGCCCCCCTCGTCTGAGATCTTGATCGTGATATCTTCACGCCCTTCGACCACAATAACTTTGATAGGGGGATATCCACGGACACCACCCCTTTCATTGGGAGGTTCCTTGGCAACACGATCTTCGTAGTCTGCGCCAAATCTCTCTACCACGGCTCTCAGCGAATTCTTCAGTAACTCGAACACGATATGCGATAGATGTCCGGGGACGTAAGGGAATGTCACATCGGCGGGACAGATCAGTTGGACAGGCGGTCCGCGGAACATGGCGTAGTGTTCTTCACAGACAAATCGAGCGTTCTCGATGGCTTCTTGGAGGATGTCGTGCACGTTCTGTTACATTATGGGGTGCGTAGGGCGGCGGACAATAGGGTGAGACAAGAAGCAGGAGAACAGGAAGGATAAGAACGCACGGCTTGTGTACAGATAATGCCTACATAATCCTTGTGTGGCTGTTGGGTATTCAATGCCACATCTTAATACAAATGAGCGACATTCCCAAAACACGGAGGGAGGAGCTACTCACGTTGTCCGATCAAGAACCGTATCCCTATTCGCGACATATAGAACCTATCCAACCATGCCTGCACATCATCTCCGCCGTGTCCATACCCCGAGAGCCCTAGTCCCATACCAGGTTTGATTCCCTTTGCCCTCTGCCACTCCAAGACACCCTGCGCGACAGTGGTGACCGTCGGGTCATGTCTCCGTTTGATGGCTTCCAAAGTCTTGGTGAATCTGGCATTATAATCGTGAACCTCAGGTGGATAAACATGAGACGGGGTTTGTGCGTAGTAGCTGAAGATGTGATGAATATGATGAACAAGAATGTGATACAGGAACTATAGACCAACCTTCGTTCGGCAGGAACACGCAGCTTCACGTTCCCATTTCGGAGTCCACCTGCCCCGTTGTCCCCATACGGCCCCCCTGTCCTGCCCACGTAGACCTCTTCACCATACGCCGTACCACTCGCAGCCCCATGTCCATCGAGGTAAGATGTTATTAGGGAAGGATTGGGGACGCTACCAAGGAGGTGGATATTTTTAACTGGACGGGAAAACAGTGATTGACGTGCAGCGGGAGACAGAGAAATAGGGGGAACGTTGATCAGTTCCTGGCCGCCTTGTTAGCAACAAACTCATCCACAAAATGATTAGACGAGAGCCAGATAATTTTACATGCATAGAGGCGAGCGTATTTAGACAACCCACCTCGAAGCTCTGCGCATACCAGTTCTTTACTTTTCGTATAGACAACATCTCACTCAAGTTGTGCGGGAGTTCATCTAGCTCCTTGACACGGTGAGCGAGACGGACTGGTAGTTCATCTGGACATATAAATGGTCACGTGACAAGATTGAATAGTGCACGGACCGAGGAATCTCATGAATAACTCACCAGCTAAAAATTGGCTGGCTTTTAAAAGCGTGCCTTGACTGGGATGTTGCCCAAAGAGGACCATTTGTTGGAGGGAGACTGATGCATAGAGTTTCGTCAGCACAAGAAATGGAAACGGTGGTTGCCGCGTCCAGAAAGGAGAAAGGAGTCTAGACACCTATCGAATCGAAGGAGAACTATGGGCCTTGGCAAATATTATCTTGCTCGATGATCTCAAGTCCGCGGAACACACAACGGACGGGTTTAGGAGCCCGGTAACGCGGGGCGTACTCTGCAATATGGGACGCATTTCACGCCGAGGCCCCAGCAGAAAGAAGAGACAGGGTGCAAGAAAAAAGGAAGAGGCGACTGACCTCCTGTCTGAGGAAAGGATGCGAAATGATGTATTCTGTCCCACAGTGCGGGTGAGATGCGAAACGCGGCACTCATGATGTCAAAGAGGTCTAGTTATCGAAAGCTATAGTGTGTTAGCGAACAGCGTAGCATGCATCTGTAAATCGTCGAGCGAGGACGGGTGGGTGAACTGTGTCATGAATGAGAGACAAGTTATGACTCGGCCCGATCAATGTGATTCACTAATCACGTGAGTGAGTACCTTTTCACTTATTTGCGTCATCATGGCAGGGCCCATCGTCTCTGGCCCAGCTCGTATAGCTTTGCAGTCGCTCGACCACGACGAAATTGCGTTCTTGCAAGGCCTTCCAAAGGCTGAGCTACACGCCCATCTTCACGGCTCCATCCCCCTCCGGACTCTGCAGCGCCTCGCGACTAACTTTAGTCCATCACCAGACATCGAGGCGGACGTCGCAGCCACCATTGCGCGACTCCAGTCCGATGTCATTCTCACCGAAATCTCGGATTTCTTCACGCTCTTCCCTGCCATCTATGCCCTCATCGCCACGCCCGCAGCATTGGCTGCGGCTACTCGAGACGTCCTGGAAGCATTCCTGACCGAACAGCCCTCACCATCTGGGTTTGCTTTCCAGCCTGCCGCAGAATGTAGCTACCTTGAACTCCGCTCAACCCCCCGAAGGACATCCCATATGAGCAGAGAGCAGTATCTCCTCACTGTACTCCAGGAAATCCGCGCTTTCCCCGGTCGTGCTGCGCTTATCGTATCGGTCGATCGTCGCATGTCTGAATCGGACATTGAGGAATGCGTCGATCTTGCCATAAAATTTCACGATCAGGGAGAGCCTGTCGTCGGGCTTGATCTGTGCGGCAATCCTCAAGAGGGCAACGTGGATATTTTCGAGAAGCACTTTGAGCGCGCGCAAGAGGCCGGATTGGGTTTGACTGTCCATATCGCAGAGACGAAACCCAATGGGCACTCCATTGAGTCGTTCGTCCTCCTTTCCTGGCATCCCGATAGATTAGGTCATGCGACCTACCTCGAAGAGCCGCAGAGAGAAATATTCTTGGCCGATATACCACCGCCAAACATTGAAGTTCCTCAGATACCTCCTCCAAATGGCCAAGTGCCTGATCCAATACCCCATAATCATAGGATTTTCTACGCATTATGGAGGAAACACGTACTGCTTCTTTCCCGGAGGTACCAGGAAGCGGACTTTCACATCAATTCCCCAGATAATACTGAGGAACGCGCAGCACGTGAGGTTGTAAGAGAGATACAGGCTCTTAGGAAATTAGCGGGCAGGCAGTACAAACCATGCATTGAAATATGTCTCAGTTCGAACTTGCTGTGAGTCGGAGTTACTTTTCTAGTGATACCAGAGCCAGAGCCATCCTTCTCAGGAGCAAAACCGTCACACGATTAGAAGAACACCATATAAGACACTACCTCGTAAATAACCACCCAATCGTGATATGTGTATGCGTATTCTCTTTTGATCTTCCATCGAAGCTAAAGACTTTCGTAGACGGACGATATTCTTCCCTTCAGGACAACTCTACTTGCAGAATATGCGCTTCTTCTTGCCAAGCCTCCGCATGGATTAGGCCTTAGTTGCAACGAAGTTCGGAAAATTGCAGAGATGGGCATGAATGCTCGTTTCATGAACGGAAAAGAGGTATAACTCTTACCCTCGCAGTATATATGGACTGGCCATACTACTGAGCACCTACAGTGATATCATGTTCTCCCCTGAGGATCATCGATGGACACGTACGAGGTAGCTTGAAAAGAGTAGGAACTACCCACACAAATTTTTGCTTACTGAAAGTTGTACAACACAGATAAAATCATTCCCTATTGCCCACGGTAGGTGTGACGCCGTGAAGCATTTTTACTGGAAGGTAACAAGCAATGTTGGGTTGAACGGGTTGCCGGAGGAATTTGAGCCACTCTCACCGACCACATGAATGTCAAACACCATCTCACGACCGAACCATGTCCAGTGCACCGGGTACTATCTAGTCATGGTAAGTTGACCTCGGGGCGAATTGCGGGTGGAGAGCAGGTCAAAGAGACAACATTGATACCAAGGTCTGGCATATCGGAATCGCCTTCAACCTGCGAAAATGTGATCTGATAGAAGTCCAACTCCAGCGACGGTGCTAATTTGTGACATCGATCTCGATCACCGATAGCATACCACCCTGATGCTCCGAGCATTGTAGATGGCTCGTCAACCAAAGTGAACTCTACCATGACAAAAAATGATCATCATAATCTCAGTAAACAGGTTACTTGGTTGGACAAACTTCCCCATAAGCTGGTCACGAGCCGATCAGAAGGGAGGTAATTGGTGTTTTCTTCCGAGTCACGCCGACCGGGACAAAAGCTTTCTACAAGTCTGCTTTAATCCGAATCATGAAATAAATATTATCCCTCAAATGCCACGTCCACCCGTCACTTCGAGGGTGTGGCCGCTCACATAAGATGCCAGTGGCGACGCAAGGCTGAAATTGCACAACTCAGTTCCCCTCGTGTTGGAACGCCGTCGATTGAGGACACTCACAAAAGCATCGCCGCCGCGGCTTCGTCCGCTGAACCCCCTCTGCGCAGTGGAATATCCGCAAATGCATTGACACTCTCCGCCGCACGTGCCTGCACAGTCGGAATACCGAGCGCAACCTTCTTTCCTTCTATCTCGATCGTTGCGCCAGCTTCCTTCGCCGCGGTCAACCTACGATCGTTCAGCATACGCTCGGTCAGGCATCACATCGGAGAGAAGAGGGAAAGTACCTCGTGTGAACGAGGCCGTACGCGACCGTGTTGGCGCGAACACCAAAGGGACCCCACTCTTTCGCGATCGTCTTTGTGAGTCCGACAACTGCAGCCTTGGCGGCGGCATAGTTGACCTGACCCACGTTTCCATGAAGACCAGAAGTTGAGGAAACGTTGATGATGGAACGATTTGCCGGCGTTCCGCTCTGCTAAATCATCGGAAATATCGAGTCCGCATGCCATGCTTGTCGAATTGGGGAGACGACACACCTTGACCCGAAAATACGGGGCGGCTGCTCTCACGAGGCGGAAGGGGGCACGCACGTGAATCTTCATGATAACGTCGTAAACGTCGTCCGGCATGGTGTGAATCATCTTGTCATACGTAAAGCCAGCTACATAAATATTGCGATCGTCATGAGAATCTGTGTTTGCGCATCCCAAACACCTCGTCGTACCGTTGTTAACAATGTGATTTATTTGACCGAAAGCTCTGATGGAAGACGACTATAAAACACCTCCGGGAAGGTGTCGTGACGAGATACACTCACTTGACTGTAGCCTCCACGATTGTCTGGGGGAACTCGTCTGTACCGACATCTCCTACAACAGCGATCGCTTCTCCGCCCCCTGCTTTGATCTCCTCCACGACCGCACCAGCCTTCTTTGCATCGATACTAACGTTTTACGAGTCAACGACGACAGAGCCATAAATCCCGATCCGACCGGGACTCACTCGCTGACGACGACTTTGGCGCCCTCTTTGGCAAATAACAATGCTGCGCTCCTGCCTATGCCCTATTTGACCGTTATTTAGCTCGCGCTGGTCGACCTTTATGGACAAACACACCTGTCCGGCACCTAGAATTCGGGCATTGTCTAGTCGCATGCACGCCGGGAGGTGGAGAACGCACCTGTGATGATGGCGACTTCCCCAGCCAAAAGGCCACGACCATAAGCGTTGGTAATGTGTCCTGAGACCTGTGCGAGACGGTTGGCCATTGGGAGATGATTTCGAGGATGTGTGTGTAGATAGAGGGTGTTAGGAGGATACGTTGGACTGAATACGCTAGCCAGCACACAGGTATTTGACGCAGACTCCGGCCGGACTCGGAAATTGTTTCATCGCAAAATCACTTGACAACTCGTTCGAAATCAACAGCATCGGGATCGGGCACTCCACATCCGACTGGACCAGCTCTCCAACGTCAATGGAAGTAAATTATGTGGAATCAATCACGCAGGCCTCAGGAGCAATACCACGAAGGCTTTTGATTTAAATAACCCGCCTACCAAAAACAATGGCTAGTACGACCAACTACGTGCACCACGATACTGTGGCACAGTCGAGGACAAAATGACTTATAAGATCTACACATAGAATTAGCAATGTAAAGTTATCCAACGACCATCGTCACGATACTCATAGATCCTCGCCATATTTCGCCATCACCTCTCGGAGATGTGCCTCGTCTGCGATTCGCGGGGTGAAGCAAGCATCAAAGGGTTTCGGATGTGCGATGACGCCATCGACGAAGCCCTTGTCATCGATGGGCGAGTTTGGATCTTGTGTAATACGGAAGGACCACATGAGAAGAGCCGCATTGATGAAGATGGATCGGTTGGCAATGTGTTGACCGGGGCAAATGCTACCCAAGCAACATCGTTAGCTCGCAGTGGCATATCAAGAACCGAAGTGGGCTCACCGTCGACCGAATCCGAAACTTGGGAACTTAAGATCATCTCGGACTTGTCCGTCGCTGTTCAACCATCTCTGGGGGTCGAAAGCGTCGGGGTTGGGGTAAACCTCTGGATCACGAGAAATAGCCCTATTCACAGTCATAAGCAACTTCGGGACGTTGCTTTTGAGCGTTGTGCTCACCAATGATTTCCGAAAACAATGGCACCTTCAGGGATGCAAAAGTTTTTCTACGAGGGATTTAAGTACGCCTAGCTTGAAATATATAGTTGCAAACTCACGTAGGGAATGTCCGTTAATGCACGATGAGCAAAGCCTGTAATCCCGTCAAAAGCCGTGACGATTAATGAATTTTAGCAACGTACCCAAAGTTGTCACTGGCCTCCAGCGGAGACACTCGAGCATGAACGCCTGAATCTGAAGGAGAGCATCGTAGTCATCAAAGGTAGGAGCTAAACAAATCCAGTCAGCTCAGAGATAACACCGGTCCATGGGAGATGTATACCCCTGTTGCGTCCAATGACATTGTCCAATTCATCCTGCACGACACTCTGAGCTTCAGGGTGGCAAGCGGCAGCCATAACAACAACCATGATCGCAACAGCAGTCTATTGCCCAGGGTAAGTTAAAACCTTTGATCAACCCACATCACAACACGTACAGTGTCAGAACCAGCGCCAAAAAGGGAACCCGCAAGGTACGCCATTTCTTCGTATGAAAGTTTGTGCGTGTTTTGGTTCTCGAGGAGATATCTAGCGAAGGAAGGGCCAGCTTCGCCCGCGTTCTGCAAACGACTCAATAAGCTAACAGATAGGAATACAATGAAGTGCTTGTTACCAGCTCATTGACTACACGACTCAATTGACCATGGAAGAGTTTCGATTCCTCTTCGCCCCAAGCCTTGAGGTAGTTCAAGTAGAACGGAACATACTTTAAGATCGGAAACTTCTCGACCAAAAGTGCACCGGGACGCATAATGGACTGGAAGCGCTTCAACATCTTGTGGACTATGATGATCTCCGGAGAATTTGTTGATGTAGGGGCGGTTTTGCCATAGGTAATACGGAGAATGACAGCAGCAGCATATCGGTTGGCGTGCGTTTGATGATGCTTCGGGTCATTGAGAATGTCGAGGATGACGTCTCGAGCTGCATGCATCTGGATTGGCCCATATGATTCGGCTGCCTTCGCTTGGAGGTGGGTGTGCGCAGCCCTGCATGCAAGGTATTGCGATTACCTTCGAATCCTATACAGTAGACAACGGATTGTGGACTTACCTGCGAAGCCTTCGGAATTGCTCACCCGCAGGGGCAAGAATCATACGTAGTCCACGTGACATGATTTCACCCGCCGCAACCGCGCGAGGACGGTCTGCCAGCAGTCCACCCTCTTTCTCCATGATGTCAACTGATTCCTATCGTTGTGTTTGCGTTCGAACATGTTTCCACCAAGGTTCACTCTCACCTGGTGCCGCCCAATGATAATCATGGTTTTGGGGCCAAGGCGCAGCGAGATGACCGGTCCGTACTGGTTGATCCATGCGGCAAACTGCTGCGATTGACTTTGACGCAAGTTAGACTGGGAACTCACGCTGACGAGTTGTACATACTTGGCCTTGGGGAGAGCGTTTCCAAAAAGCCAGTGTCCAGGAGGACCGGGCGGTAGGGGAAGGCGGCCCCTGCTTTTCAACTTTGCACGAACTGCACTGCCGGCGAGCACCAGGGCAACGAGGGCGGCAAGGGCTTTGAGTTGGAAAGCCAGGTCAGGCAGCAGTTCAAACATCCTACGCAAAGAGGGTGAATGAAGGGGAATGGGAAAAAAAGAAGGCAGTAAGCACTTGAGTCAACGAAGCTGGTTAAATGGTCGGCAATGGTCGGAAAGAACTTGAAGGGAAATTGGAAGGATTAAATAAGAATCTTCGCTACACCGCATGTGTGTCGATGCGGCTGTTTATTGTCACCGAAGGGATGCGGACCAATGCTATGGCCTGCTATTGACCGATGGACACTGTGCCTGGGCGCGTTGGGGGAGCAACATCTTTGATTCTTGAAGGGCAGTGAAAAGCAATGTAGAGTCGTACGCAGGGTGGGTGCTAATGCGTCGATAGAGGAGACAGCGCGGCTGGTCATTACGTTACATTGATTGCCAAGACGCGCGGGAGTCCAACTGGAAGGCTTGCTCTCTGGTCCCCAAACTAGACCGGTCTAATACGGGGATCAGAAGATAGTCATTTTGATCATACGAGGGCGTAAGCTCGAGGTCCATTCGCCGAGGGTTTGGCTGAAACGCGCGCAAATGCCAGTGCGGCGCTGATGGGCCCGGCACAACATCAAGCGGCAACCATGACACATGATTGATAAGTCCGAGTCTGGATTGCAACGTTATCGTCCGCCGAGAGGAAGACTGTGCAGCCTGCTCCAAAACCGGTCAGTGGAGTTGTTCACCGCGATGCGATTAGTAAAATATGCCTTGTCACCCCCTCGACGATCGCACTCAAGTCTGATACAACAAGTACCTGCCGATTGACGCGGGTGCGACGCATGTTCGTGCTCCCCGTGACCGTCTTGGGATAGAAAAAATGTAGAGTTCATGAATCTTATTATCGAAACAAGTCGGTTCCAACCTTCCAGGGACAGGAATGTTAATGGACGCTTGTTCGTGAGAACTACTTCGCTTGACCCGATTTCTTTCTGGTTTGCATTCTCTTCTTCCTTGTCTGCGAGCCCTCTACGTCGACCGCCTTCCCTTCGTTTTCCCATTTCTCTTTCCTCAAATTTCCTCTTCGTTGCCGCGCGATGCAACCCTCCCCGGCTGGCCGTGTCTTGACACAGGTCAAGCAGTTCTTCAAGGTTCTCTCAACTAAAATACATTCAAAACGGTGAGTACAGTCTGTCGTATCATACCCTCTCTCTCTCTCTCAACAGTCGTTGACGAGACCCTTCAGGCACTACTCCACTCCCGACCTGCCAGTGACACAATACCACCACTCTCCCGCGCACGACCTCCCCTACCTTCCACCAGAGATTTGGTTGATGGTTCTCCGCGAAGCATCAGTCATGTCTCCAGATCCCCTCGACAACTCTCTTGGTCTCTCATTCCTCGAGACACCCTGCGGTGTTGAAGAATATCACGCTGCCATGCGCGTGAAATGCGACTTGGCCTTGGTCAACAAAGCTTGGAACAGATACGTTCAACAATATCTGTACGAGTTCGTCTGGATAAGCAGAGCAAGTCAGGCCAAAGCCCTAGCTTGGACTTTGCTCACTCAGTTTATCGATGGAAAACCATCGAGTGGCCACTGGATTCGTCGACTACACATGGAGACACCCGCGATGAAACGCTGCGCAACCGATGATATCCGCACCATTCTTGATTACGCGCCACATTTAATCGTGTTTTCCGACCATCATGCCGTGCGGTGCACGCGTTATCAGGAGTTCAATGATGTACGATGCTCTCCAGAGCAGATGGTCTATGCACTCGCCAGCCCACACAGGAAGTTACGGAAGTTGTCCCTCACAAACTACAGCGACGACCCGTTTCCATGTCATATCTCTCGAACGCTCAGACAAACGGCGGCGAATTTGGAGTATCTCGAGCTTTCCTCGTCAAGTGCCCCTGCTGTCTCTGGACACAAACTCGCAAAGGCGCTCGTCGTCTCGTTCCCCGTTTTGCAATCGCTGAAACTGACGCTGAACAACACAACTTTCGCAATTATTGCGAAATGGAAAATGCCCAGTTTGCGAAACGTATCCGTTGTGTCTTCCGATTTTGGTTATGCTGGCCAAGGCTTTGCCCTCTTCTTTGCTGCTCATGGGAAGAAAATCCACCAACTAGAGCTCGGCCACTCCTCTTCGCTTGTCGCTGAGCACCATCTATCCCTCCAGCCCCGTCCCGTTCAACAAATCCCGCTTGCAGAATGGTGTCCGAACTTGAAAGAATTCATCTGCTCTGCCGACGCGGAGTGGAATTGGCGAAACCCTGATTGGATTGCACCACATGTCTTGCTTCCTGCTCATTCCCGTCTAGAATTCATTGGCATCCGCGATATCGACAAGCGTCTCCTTGATGACGCCGCATCGTTTCCATCTGACATTGAAGACGACGCCCCATTCTTCCCACTCGCGGAACAAATTTCGTCACTTCTGTTCAACGACGCATTCCCTTCTTTGCGATACATACGCGATCTTAGCCGTGCCTCGCACTCGATGCGCTCTGGTGTTCGTCCGCAGATGCGGATTTTGAAATTCTGGTCCAAGATACTTGCGCGTTGTGGAGAGCAACAAGTTTGGCTCGAAGACTTTCGTGGTGTTAACATAACTTCGCGAGATCTGAAACGCGCAGGACTCGTGGAGATATGAAACATTGTTTTCATTGAATGTCGCGGCCCGCTGGAATTACCTTTCTTCCTCATTGGCTCGTCGAAATCATTTATGCGTGCCACTTCCTATTGACTTTTCTACATCCTCAGTGTATATTGCCACTCCCATCCCACTGTAGCAATTCGTCATATGCATCTTTCATCTCATTGTTATTTTATTTTTTTGTCGTTTATCACCGAACATAATCATCTTCTACCAAACGAGCACCGACTCACTACCCATTCGCGTTCCATACCAACATGAAGCTGTCCTCTCCTTGTTTTTACCTCGTTTTCTGGCTTCTTATCCCGACATTCTTGGTTGCACGTAATAGGCGCGGTTCAAATGGTCCTTTCCTTGATCGTCCGCCTTCGATTTATTTCGCCCTTGTTGGTTTTTAGTTTCGAAGGGCATCATATCTCCATCGAGATGGAGCTGGACATTTTCGACGCTACTCCGCACAGTATAGCGCGTCTATACATTCATACCTCTGCAACTCTCGAGTTAAATTATTGTTCTGGATGATGGCTCACTGTCTCCTATATGGATCTCGCGACACTTCGATTGTTGAATTACCAAGTTGATCACTGCGCCATTAAACCGCCCCCCAACGACTTTCTTTGAATTCTTTTTTACCCTTTTGCAAAATCGCTTGATAAAATCACAGTTCCGTCCACGTTCGACACCCATGATGGCAAGTTCCACCCGGAGCCCACATGGATATCGCATACTAACTACGGATCGACCAGGACGCGGACATTGAACACCTCGTCCTTTCGGGCAAGCTCTTTGGGACAGATACTGGGTCCTCCTCCCCCGAACGCACTCCTTCGCCTTCCCTCTCATTTGAATCCACCGGTGCCTTTGACGATGAAAAACACGGACGCGATGGTACAGATCCCGTCCACGAATCGATAGGCATGGGACCTGGCAGAACGGGTGTCAAAGGGGTCATTCGGGACCAACAGGAAGCGCAGACGATCCAGGCCGCAAAGAGAGAAAAAGAGGTGGAGGCATTGAGAAAGCGTATGGAGCGGGGGAATCTAGGCGGGAAGACGTTTTTAGAGGAGGAGCGGGAGAAGCGGGCGTTGGAAGGTTTAGAGGAGGGCGACGAGGACGAGCTAGCGCGGCGTATTCGGAAGGACGTCCTCGGACGTCCAAAGGAGGGCCCATTTGGGCATTTGAGGGAAGTGGGCAGGGCGGGGTTCGTCACTGCGGTCGAGGGTGAGGAGCGTGGGGTTTGGGTGGTCATTCATCTCTATGAACCGGTGAGGTGTGGTTTTTCGTTCGAGTTCATGTTTGCTGATCAGCGTTTGTGAAAGTCGTTGGACAGGTGTTACTCGTTGGACGATACGCTATCCAAGCTTGCGCGCTTGTATCCTCAAACTAAATTTCTCAGGGCTCGCGCTGCTGCCCTCGGTTTCGCCTCGAAAGGATCGTCGACGAAGCGGTATGCATCACGTCAACAAAGCATGCCGGGTAGATTCGCAGACGACGACGACGACGATCCGTATGACGACAGAGAAGAAGAAAAGGCACCGTACTACGATGAAGAAGAGTATGAAGAAGTGGATGTGGACACAGACATGCTGCCCACGTTACTTGTATACCGTGATGGCGAGCTCGTCCACAACTGGGTACGAGTCGACTGGGAAGCTGGAGAAGCTGGCATCGAAGAACTCCTTTCAAGGTAAATCATACGACTTGCATGTCGGGTACTCTAATCGCAGTTCCTTAGACGACACATCATTACTGATGCGCCCACTTCTGGGAATGGCAACTGCGGTCTACCCTTGGACGAGGAGGACCTGGTCTGGAGCGACGAAGAGGCAATTTCATAGCTACAACATCGTCCTGAATCATCAGGTGAGGCAATGTCGTCTTTCCTCCTGGATCCTAGTATCATACTCACGGGGTTCTTTCTTGGATTTGGTTAGTACTATCCCCTATATTCGAATGGGCACCTACCCACCTTTCGGCACCCCACTAAATACACAACATTTTCACCGTTTTACTTTATATATCCTTCTCGTACGATACCTAGACTGCGAACGAGGAAAAATACTCTCTTCGTCACGAAGCTGGTCCGTCACGCTCGTCGAAGTGCCAGTGTATGCCGAAGCGGAGTTTCAAATATGATTTGCAGGTCCACGTGGCGTCGCATTTAAACACTCGCATATCGTAGGGCACGGTCGCTGGCGATGCCATTGAGCATACGTTTCACCGGGGATCCGGAATACAAGACCCGAATGGCTCGTCCAGAATTCAAACATGGCGGCTCCCTTGCCCGTGCATTCGAGATCACCGGAACTTGAAGTTCTGAGGAAAGAACTGGCATCCGAAATACCTCAAATGGCACAACAAAAACGGGGTCCCCTCGGAGCGTAACTGGAATGAGGACAAGAAAGGCAGCCAAATGGGTGGTGGCCGGAATAGCTTGGGAATGAAGTGTACCTACGCAACGGAGGACAAGGGGTGTTATCTGATAACTTAGAGTACTTATCACCTGGACCGTGTACAAGCCACAACGGCCGAGAGTGCCGAATACATTCGGGCGTATATTAGACAGGCATTATGACGGGGACTAATCTAATCTGATTGATTCCGACCCTCAATCATCTCGCCTGAGCTCGCTCGGGGATAGTCTGGAGTGGTACACGTGGTTTGTGGGTGTCGTGCGAGCTCAGGTGGGATGACTTTTGGGCACTCGAACGTATTCGGCGCTCTCGGCCGATGTGGCTAATAGCATTGACTGAATTGAGATTGGACTTGAAACACTTTCTTCCTGACTACTGTATTCTTCACATGCCAGCAGGGTATAAATCCATTCCGACAGAACCCCCAGGTTATTGATTTCGCATCCTCGCGTCGATTATCTGATAATGGGTCCCCATAAAACAGAGGAAAGTGATGATTGCTCACCCAGACGCGGTTATCGCGCCAGGAGCACGACCCAGGATCAAGAAACGGCTCTTGTGATCGGAGAACAAGACGCCCATGTTGGTGTTCAAAGGGTCCAGGCCGCTCTGCGCATCTATGGCCGTTACGCTCGCTGGTGTCTCTTCATAGGGTACGCCAACTTTCTCACTATCGTGCAAACCCACTGACATCTCCTGCTGTTCCTTCTCGCTCGCTAACACGGCGCGCTTGTTCATTGATCTGACTTGTCTTCATGCCATCTAGTCTCGCTCTTGCGTCGTACATTTACTCTCTCGATGCATCGACCACCTCTGCATACCTCACTTTCGCGACTTCTAGCTTCGGAGAGCATAGTCTCTTAAGTTCCATAGCGGTTGCACAGTCGCTCATTGGTGGGGTTTCGCGCCAAACACCAGGTTTTCATTGACGAACCACGCTATGCGGGTGTAGTGGCTGTTGGCAAGCCGGTTATAGCGAAAGTCGCCGATGTCTCTTCACGAGGCAAGGCATATGTAGGCGTCCGTGAGTACACCTCACTCAATTCCACAGTTGTTCCTAATGGCGTTACCCAGTGTCCTTCTATGTTCTCGGTGGGTGCTTTAAACTACTATTATCAATAAACAAAATTCGAAGTTCTGCGCAGGATATACCGTGATCGCTTCCGCGCCCAATGTAGGCACAATGGCAGGCGGTATCATTATCTATGCAATGTACACCATTTTCTTTTTATGATATAACTACACATTGCTGACTTCTTTCTTTCACAGCGGTTATACGTACGCGATCAGCTTGCTCCTGTAGTTCGAAAACTAACCTATGTCGGTAGCGGGTTACAAATTCTTACCCAAATCATTATTGCCGACATAACGACGCTCAAATGGCGAGGGCTTGTAGTGTCTCTCGTTTCAGCACCCTTCCTGGTCAATGCTTTCATTGGCTCTAATATTTCGACTGCTGTCATCGAACATCTAGGTTGGAGATGGGGTTGTGGGTTCGCTCATCATTATCCACGTTAATGGAGTGTTCACTCTCATTTCAGATGGGATGTTTGCTATACTCGTTCCCGTGTCGCTTTTCCCACTGATCATCACACTTTTATGGGCTGAGCACAAGACAAAGAAACTTGGACTCATAGAAACCATCAAACCTTTTTCAGACGATTCCCAGGACGTAACTGATGGAGCAACTTGCTCTGATAATACCCTATTACGACGTTTGCGGCGGACTGCTGCGCAACTTGACCTTGTCGGTCTCATACTCCTTGGTACAGCGGTATCATTGATCCTCCTCCCGCTTACCCTAAGTCAGACCGTGAACGGTCAATGGAAAAATGGTAAAGTTAGGCTTCTTGCTGTGGGCCACTGGTCTAATACGGCCCAGTTTCAGTAATTTCGATGCTCGTCATCGGGGTTGTGTTGCTTTTCGTGTTCGCTTATTGGGATCTCCGTGTCGCGACGCGGCCAGTTATCGCTCCGCGCTTTTTGAAAAACAGGAGTGTGGTGCTTGCGTCATTGATTGGTTTCTTCGATTTCGTAGGTCGTTTCTGGTGATCATAATTCGTCCCTCACAATCCGGTCCAGATGTCCTTTTATCTCACGTTCACATATCTGTATTCTTTCGTGTTGGTTGTCAAAACATGGCAAGTATTTCATTTATCTTGCTTTCACTATGGCTCAACCGAACCACAGGCCGCTCATCAATGCAACATATTTCATGCAGACGCAAACTGTAGCTCTGACATTCTTTGGCATCATTGCTGGAGTCAGCATGCACCGTTTGCGTCGGTTCAAAGTGTGTCAATTACCTGATGTTTTTTGCACAATCCTCACCTTTCCTACACTCTAGTATATCTTGGTGTTTGGTCTCGTCGTACGCCTTGCGTCTGTTCACCCTGACACCTCCCGATCGCGTGATACTAATATTCATATATAGCGGCGTTGTAATGATGATTCATTCCCGAGGTGCCAACGCATCGGATGTCGAACTCGTGTTTACGCAAATCTTGCAAGGTTTTGGCGGTGGACTCGCTGCGATCTCCGCCCAAGTCGGTGCTCAAGCCTCGGTGCCGCACGCCGACGTGGCGATCATCACCGCGCTCGTCTTGCTTTTCACGGAAATCGGAGGTGCCGTGGGCAACGCATGTGGTGAGTTCCATCGTCCTATCCCGACTGCGTTCCAACGCGTGTATCTGATATCGATATCCGTCGATCGGAACAGCCGGTGCGATCTGGTCGAACACGATGCCTAGCAACCTGGAAAAGTACTTGCCATGGCTGACGGACGCGGAACGCGCAGAGTTGTATGGCAGCATCACGTCCGTCACTGCCTCCCCGCGGGGAGACCCGGTGCGGGAAGGTGTGATTCAAGGTGGGCGCGTCGAGGATCCGATGAATGACGAACTGACGTTGCCCCCCCTCCCTTAGCATATGACGACACGATGAAAGTGATGATCTTATGTGCCATCGGGTTGAGCGTCATACCTATCCTCTGTGGGTTCTCCATGCCAGACTGGCACCTCGGAGACAAGCAGAACGCAGTCGATTCTACGGATTTGACCGGTCGGGTGTCGACAGGGGAGGAAAACGATGGTGTCGATGGTGGGGTTGTTGGCGAATCATGAGCATGGGTGTCGGATGTCGAGGTTCCATACCCCATATAGAGCTTATATACATCATGCATATTTTCGAAAGACTAGTCATCACAACCTTCCTTGGAACGATTTAATTGGTTGCTCTTGTGTGGTGGGCCGACGAAAAGTATTGAGGTGGACCTCAACTGGCAAGCTTTTCTCCCAAACAACGGCTGATCCGATAATCGTTCAAGACAGAGAAATAAAAACTACTAGAGGAGTAAAAAATTACACACAATACACGACAAAAAAAATCACTACTCCAAAGTACTGCGCAGGCGGATGTTATTTATCAATATTAATCCTCGTCGCTCGGGTTCGTCAGATACTCGTCGTCATCGCTCAACACCTGCTTACGCCCCGCACTCCGCGCCCTCCCCCGTTGTGGATGCTCGTCGTCGTCCATCGGCGTCAGCGCAGAGTCGTACGATCCAGACGTCGATGGGGCGGGTTGACTTGGGAGTGGTGCGGCACCTGGAAGATCGGTTCCGTCCGTGGTTCTGGCGAGCGTGGCATAAAAGACTTTCTCCATCTCTTCGGCATCGATGTAGACCCATGACCCTTCTTGGTTGTACGTCCGGGCATTGTCAAACATGAGTTGCCAGTCTTCTCTGTATTGTGTGATGCTCTTATAATATCCGCCGGTGACACGTTTGCGGATACTGGCGAGGGCAATGGGTTGCGTGATGAGTTGATAATAATCAGGATAGTCCTGGTAGAGTCGTGAGACTTGGGCCATCTGGAAGGAAGAATCATATATACCCTTTTGTCCGGAAGTTCACGGAACAGTTCACATCGCTTCCGTCCATCTGTATCTTCGCAGGCGAGAACCGCTTTGTGAACCTCGTTGAAAGCTTTCTTCATCCTGTCTTTCACGGCGGGAGGAATTTCTGACGCCTTTGTTTTGCGTCGTTTCTAGTAACGGGAAACGTCAGTATCAACACACAAAGAATGCAAGTGACTACATACCGAATCCCTATCTTCCTCGTCTTCCTCGTTGACCGACGGTGTCACAGACATCGACTTCATCCCGCGTTTCCGCTTGCCAGGAACAGCTGGGGGTTCGTAGTCGGCCATCTTCGCCTTTCCCTTCCGTACTTTCCTGCCACGAGCGTCCGTCTCGCTGGCAGGCGTACTTCTGCCAGGTGTCTCGCTTTCTTTCAATACCTTGTTCGTCGCCCGCCGCTCTTTCTTCCCCCTCGCCTTATCCGCCAACTCCTGCAGATCCTCGCCATCCTCGACAGCCATCGCCCATTGTTCATCACTCAACCCATCATTATAATTCACCACGTTCCTCCGCCGTTGACCTCGACCCTCCACGACCTCATCCAGCTCTTTGGCTTCAAAGGGCGCGTCCGTCTGATAACATTCGGGGAGCTCGTCGAGTTGCATGAGTTGTGGGGGAGGCTTGCCGCGGTGCCCAGCGATGCGCCAATTCTCGAGTGCTTCTCGTTCGCGAGCGAGATCCATGGCGCGAAAAATGTCGGCTTCTTCGTCGCTACGAGCAATCATCTCATTCAACTCATCGTCATTCATGTCACCCGCCTCTTCGTTTTCTTCCTCTTGGTCTGCCTCAAGGATGGATCGCTGACGACGAGAAAGAAACACAGCATGTAGGGACGATGATGTGCGAGTATCAGTGGGATGCTTACCAAGAACTCTTCCTGTTCTTCCACCGTCGACTTGTTGTCGAAGCGACCAGCTTGAATGACTTTGTCGTCGATATCAAGCTTATATCGTGCACGAGCGTACATTGCCTCTTCCACACTCTTTTCGGTAATGAAACGCAGAATGCGAACAGCCTTTGTCTGACCAATACGGTGGGCACGATCTTGAGCTTGCAAGTCGGCGTGAGGATTCCTAAGATAAATGGTTCATTAGTCCACACGCTCAATCAAAACATGCCGCAGAGACTCACCAATCAGAGTCGAAGCTACAACCCCAAGGAAAGTACAGTCAGTATGTATATCGCAAATAGAAACAAGCCACCCACATGACGACGGTATCGGCAGTCTGTAAGTTCAATCCCAGCCCACCAGCACGCGTGGACAAGATGAAAACCTTGTATTCCGAGTCCTTCGCGTTGAACATTGCCACATGCCCCGCACGCTCCTCCGTCTTCGTACCACCGTCGAGCCGAAGGTATTTCCAACCCATTGTCCTGAGGAAGTCTTCCATGATGTCCATGACTTTGGTCATTTGGAAGAAGATGAGTACCTGTGGATCCATACATCATCAGTTGATTCTCTGGAACCAGGCTAGAGAAATTTACTCTGTGGCCCGTGGCAAAAAACTTGGGGAGGATGCGCGAAAGTAGTTCAAGTTTTCCAGAAGAACGAATGAGTTTGTCGTCGACGAGGCCGCTGGGATTGACCTTGTCCTCGACGCTCTCGAACAAGAATGGATGCTGACAGATTTTTCGGAGTTGCATGAGCTCATTGCTCAGCCCTTTGACACCTCCAGTTCTCCTGTCATTACCAGCGAGGTGAGCATGACAACCTGAACCAAATCCAGGACCAGTGTAAATATGTACCCTTTCGCGTCCTTTCCATCGGCAATCATCTTGTACTTCTTCATATGCCTGTACAGTTGCGATTGCAAAGCGCTCATTCGTACTTTGATGACTTTCTCGACCTTGTCAGGCAACTCGCTCTCGACATCCTTCTTCAATCTTCTCAAAAGGAACGGACGAAGGACCTTGTGCAGGCGACGGATAATCAGGAGCGCCTCTTCTTCATTCAACTCGATCTTGTCCCCGGTGCCAGAGCTGGCGAATGGTGTGTTGAACCATTCATCGAACGACTTGACCGAGTTGAAGATCTTCGGGAGAACGAAGTTGAGCAGGGACCACAGCTCGGGGAGGTTGTTTTGAAGAGGAGTACCAGTAAGGATGAGACGGAAGCGGGAGTGATAGTACTGGCTGAGCGTTTGAGCCAGTTTACTCTGCGTGTTCTTCATGCGGTGACCCTCGTCTAGGTGGCGTGTTACCGACGACTACATCCCAACAGCTATCAAGATATACTCACCGATGATCATGTGAAGCCATTTTATCTTGCAAAGGATCGGACGGTCTTTGATGATATACTCGTAGGTCGTCAGCAGGACTTGGAATTGACCCATCCGTAACTCTGCTTGGAGGTTCCGACGCTGTGTGGGATTGCCTTTGTAGGAGATTGTTCTCACGGAGGGAGCCCACTTGGCAAATTCACCGGACCAATTCGTCATGGTACTGAGGGGAACGATGACGAGGTAAGGCCCACGCTGCTTCTTTACCTCGATGAGGAACGTGACGAGGGAGATCGTCTGGATTGTCTTTCCGAGACCCTAAAATGGGTGGTGAGCACGCGTATAGGTATCATATAAAGCAAAAGGCTCGCCATTTCGTCTGCTAAAATCCCATTGAGTTTATTATTGTACAAGCTTACCATCCACTGCAAACCCTTGAGTTGGTAATCCTTGAGTGTACCACCAACAAGGAGGGAAGGTTGTTTGGTGACCCTCTCGGATATCCGGTGGGCGACGGCGTAGTAATCCACCTTTGTCCTATCTTCCACGGGTTCGTCCTGCACTTGTGCACCAAATGTAGCCTCGTTCGTCGGGCCATCTTCTGTTTCAAAGTCTACGCCGCCGTGTTCAGTCTGTTGTGCCATGACAGCCTGCGCGAGGGAATCGAGATACGTGTCGGTTTGTCGAATGAGATGGGTGATACGAGTATCCTTGGCGGTATCAATGAGTTTCATATATGCCTCTTCATCGTCAGCTTTGAGCGCCTTCAAACGTTCCTTGGAGATACGTTCGATACGTTTCTGTTCCTCCTTTTCGGTGAATGCGTGGAAGTTGAGAACAGCTCTTCCGAGACGCGTGACACGATCTTGAGCCTGTCGGCAGGTTGAGATGAGCTCCCTACCATGAGTGCAGATAACACCGAGCTGCTCGACATGCTTGTGCTTTGCTCGCCTCTCGCGGTCGACGCGTTGTCGACGCTCGGCTTGCTCTGTCATGCGTGCATCGCGAAGGGTGGGCTTGCGTGCGCGGCGGAAGTCGGCGCGATTGAGTGGTAGGAGAGTACCCTGGATGAGACGCTCAGCGACGAGTGCGCGCATGGAGCGCTGTTTTTCGAGAACGCGAAGGGACTTGAGCTCGATCATCGCGCGGAGCTTTCCATGTGCATTAGGAGCGGGATGGGTGGGAGCCGGTGCATTCTGAGCGTCGCCGGGGCCGTCGGTGGCTTGCATGTCCGCTGGTGGTCCAAGAATATCGTCTGCAAGACTATCAAAGCCGCCATCACCCATCATGGCGTCCATGCCCTCGAGTTCCCGGATGCGCTGTGTAACGCGCGCTTCAATGAAGCGATCCCTTTCGTTGACGATCTGGTGAACGTCGAGACCGGGCGGCATGAACGAGGGGATAAGGAGCCGCTGGAGACGTGTGGCGAACATGGTCGGATCGACATCTGCGGGACGTGTGAGATGGGTGAAAGGGAGGCGGAACGCATTATAAGGATAGATGCCCGAGGCAGTGTCGTCTTCGAGGAAGGGGCCCTTTGGCAGGTCAGTGGGGGAGATGTTGGAAGGGGGAGCTGCGGGCGTCTCTACCTCCTGGGCGGGCTGTTCGGTGGTGGGAGCCTGGGTGGGAGGGACAGGCGGGGGGGCGGAGATAGGAGGAGGGACACCCTTTTGAATCTTTACGGCGGCATCGACGATCCTGGTGCTGACGTCGGCGGGTGCGAGGGCCTTGTCGAGATCTGCTGCGACGGAGTTGAGGGGCTTGATAGAGTGGAGGAGATGCTCTGGGAGGGGGGCGCCACGGGAGATGAGTTTGAATGCCATGATCTGGGCGCGGAGAGCATTTATCTGGTCCGGGGTGAACGAGACAGGGGTCGAGGGCGGGAGAGGAGCGGCGGGCACTGGACCGGACGCGACCGACGCAGGTGCCGAGGGGGCCGCAGGGGGCTCCGATGCCGGGTGCGGGACATGGCCGTTCCGAAAGGGTGGCTGTGTCTGGGGATGGGCGCCGTCTGGGTGCGGTGAGCAGACAAAGAGTGGGGCAGAAGAGCGACGCACTGAGCTGGTGCTGGTGCTGTTGCTGTTGCTGTGCCTGCTGTTGTTGGCTCTGGAGCGCAGCGAGGTAGGTGAGGAGATTGCGCAGTTCCTGGGAAGACTCTGGGGTATGGCCGGTCTGCTTGAGGTCGCGGACACGCTGTGGGTGGTGTAAACGGGGGCAGCACAGGGAGAACACAACGTACGTGGAGGATGAGCTGTAGCTTGTCCTTTGGAGACTGGCGGATCTGGCTCAGGTGCTGTGGGATGTGATGTTGGGGGTGTAGTTGTTGTTGTTGTTGTTGGCTGAATTGGACGGGCATTTGCTGGCCTGCCATGAGCCTTTCCCGACGCTCTCTCTCGTCGTCCCACAGCACAAGTGAAAAACCAAAACAATACACAAAGGTGGCGTGCGAATACCATCCGTAATCAAATCACATGATATCCAGCCACAGCCACGTGACCCGTCGCGTCCCTACTTCCGGCCCCACCACCCACCGAGCAGGCTGCCAAGTCCACCCGTGGCAGGGGCTGCCGCCTCGGGTGTCTCGGGTCGCACGACCTCCTCCAACCTCGACTTGCCAGGCGGTGCGGAAACGACCTCCCGCTCTTCCCTGGCCGTCGCCGGCGGTGCCTTGCCTGCACGCTGCATCAGCCGCTCCATGTCCAGCTGCACATAGTTGAGCCCAATGTCAAAGAACAGCGGCTTCTTGTACGTCTTGGGATCCCCCTCCAGCGTACCCCCGTTGTACGCGAACCATTCGTTCTTCGTATCGGCCGCGGCAGTCGACACAGTCGAATCCAGCACATCCACAGACGCGACAGCAAGCGGGTACGACGCGTCCGCAGGCGTGGCTATCCCAGCGAGGGTTGCCAGTACAGAACGCGTCTCCCGCACGTGCAACGTAGCATGCTGGATCAGCGTCAGCGCTTCCCCGTACCTTTTCACAGTGACGTAGCACTGCGCAAGGAAAAAACACCTATCCAACTCATCAATCGCTATGACCCCACCGCCTTTGTCACACGTACCGGCGTGCTCTTGTATATGTCACCCTCGCTTCGATCGCTGCTGCAAGGTCTGGGCTCTCATCCACAATGCTCAGATTTCGCATCTGCGTCAGACTCTGAACAACCGTCTCAAGTAGCTTGACAACAGCAGGGTACAGTCTGGCGTCCACCTGTTCCTTTGTCTTCGGTGCGCCTTGTGTCCGAGGCGTATGTGAGCTGAGTAGCGTGCTCACGAGAACCAGATCTCGCTGAATCCGTCGCGACAGCAACTGATAGACAATATAGCCGTGCACGAACTGAATGTCTCGCGTACCCCCTGCAGCAGCGGTCAGAGTGCCAGCATTCTGCAACATAGTCAACATAGGCGATAGAAAAGTAAGCCAACACACCTGCTGCGCTTCCAATAGCTTTCTCGCCACGTCTTCCGCGTCGCTCAATGCAAGAAGAATAGCATCGTATGCAGCAACACCTTTCTTCGATCCAAGCCCTTTCCCTTTGTTCTTTCCTTTGTCGTCCACCGTACCATCTCGAGGCACAGCAATCTTCCCCTCCGCCTCCTGGACTTTTAACAACACATCCACCAGCTCCGGGTTCCTCACCGGCACTGGTTGCCCCTCCCACATCAGCGTCTCCAACTGTTTTTTGTCGTGGGCACTCCCAGCCGCCCGCTCCCCTCTGAATGTCTTGATCAACCCATCGTATCCTTCTACAATATCCCCACGATGCCTCCCCGCAACCTCCTTCACGATTGTATCGATATCGTACGCCTTGTCCCTCCCAAGCGCATGAGCGCAATACCTTATCTCCGGCCCAATTTCGTCTGCAAAGAGTGTCGCCAGAGCCTGACCCCGGCTCGTCTCCGCTCTCTCTGCAAGCTCGTCCAGCAAACTTCTCGCAACGCTCAGCTGGATTAGTGCGTCTTCGAATTCGTCCCGGTACCGTAGGAATCGGCCATTCACGACGAGCGTATATACGGTGGCCTGGATGAGGGAGGATGTCTTGAGACGGGACGATGCATAAAGTGATTGACAATGTGAGAGAAGTTGCGTGGACCAGTGGACCGCACGTCTGAAACGTCCAGTCGCACTATGGCGGAGAGTACCAGCGCGTGCCTCGTTCGCCGGAAGGAGTGATTGAGCAACGAGGTCCTGGGAGTGCGCCCATGCCCGTTCGGCCTCGAATAACAAAAGCTGGAGACTGCGCAATCAAACTGACGACGCTGTTCTTCGGATAGAATGCGCAGCAGACTCACTGTCCCTCCTTGATGATGTCTGTCGTCAAGGGCGGCAGTTTCTTGAAATCCTTGCCTTTGCCATGGGTCATCTTGAGGGTAGATCGCAGGCGATGCGTCCTGTTTCCGCAGTGTTTTCTGTAGCGCGCAAAGTCACTATATCGAAGACCGTATGCACTACGCTGCTCGTTGGCGATCTGGAGGGCTGTCCATCGCGATATGATCCGAATGTTATTTTTCGATGCAGAGCTAGGTCATACCTTGGAAGGACAGTTTGGCGTCGTTCATGGTGTGCTGATGTTGTATGTGGACGAGCTATCCGGTACGCACGTTACCCAGTCGTGGCCGTGATGGTAAGATGTAGAAACTACTAGAGTGCACCGGCGACTGCCACCGCGATCATACGTCGCTTAGCTTAGCGCACTTTATAACACGCGTCCATCTCGTTCATCACCAACACCTTTTTTTTTCTCGAGGACCATTATTGTTGACGACTACCTGCCATGACCGAGACGCTACCACCCACGCTCCAAAATATCTTGGACCAGAAGTCCCTGAAATGGATATTCTGCGGTACGTGGACGCACCGGTTCGTACGACGACACGATCACTCACGCTCAACCCTGTACAGGCGGCAAAGGTGGTGTCGGTGAGTGTCCCGAGCTTCGGATCGTCGCATACACAAACTTTCCGGTATACAGGCAAGACGACCACGTCCTGTTCGCTAGCCATCCAACTCGCACAATGTCGCGAGTCCGTCCTTCTCATAGTACGTCCCCCCACATTCGACCCCACCTCGACTCACCATCGGACGGTCGCATCCAGTCTACGGATCCGGCACACAACCTGTCCGACGCCTTTGGTCAAAAGTTTTCCAAAGATGCGACCAAAGTCAACGGGTTCGACAACCTCTCTGCGATGGAGATCGACCCTACGAGCGCGATTCAGGAGATGGTCGAGCAATGTATTCGATTCATGTTGGTTCGCGTCGTCGTGCTCACGCGTTCGTCCCCTCGTCAGCCGACCAGAATGGAATGATGGGCTCGATGATGCAAGATCTGGCCTTTGCCATCCCCGGCGTCGACGAAGCCATGAGTTTCGCAGAGATCATGAAGTCGTGTCCTCCATCCTTTTCCGCTGTTCGCGTTCCTGACGTCATTATAGGCACGTCAAATCCATGGAATACTCTGTCATCGTCTTTGATACTGCACCGACCGGTCACACGTTGCGATTCCTGTCCTTCCCGACTGTCCTCGAGAAAGCTCTGGGCAAACTGAGCACCCTCAGTGGTCAATTCGGCCCCATGATTCGGCAGATGTCGTCCATGATGGGTGGGCAGCAAGACTCTCAAGAGGACATGTTTGCCAAACTAGAGTCGATGCGCGCCGTCATCAACGAGGTGAACACCCAATTCAAGGATCCAGTACGTGTGTCATCGCGCGCGTCACGAACGTTCATTAACGTCGGGCCGCTTTCACAGGAAAAGACCACGTTCGTCTGCGTCTGCATATCCGAATTCTTGTCCCTCTATGAGACGGAACGTCTCGTACAAGAACTGACGACGTACGAAATCGACACGCACAACATCGTCGTCAACCAATTGCTCTTTCCCAAGAACTGTACGTCTTTCTCTGTGCCCTACACCACCGACGCTCACGACACGCCTGCAGCGTCCAACTGCGAGCATTGCAAAGTGCGTCAAAAGATGCAACAAAAGTATCTCAACGAAGCACACGAGCTCTACGACGAATTTTTCCACATCATCAAACTCCCCTTGCTCACTGATGAAGTCCGTGGTCCGCAGAAGCTCAAAGAATTTAGCAAGATGCTCGTGGAACCGTATGTACCGAGCCTAGACTGACTGAATATCTCTCGTGTTGTTGGTGCCGTTTGACGGGAGTGCGTTGGACGATATGTCGTTGCCTTGATTATGGGGTGGAATACTTATAGAATTGGATTATTTTGTATCACCGGCAGGGGATACCACGTGTAATAAAGTGAGTGGTGAGGGGATCGTGATGCAATGCACGGCAAATAGGAAACGAAGTGATGATGTGACTTACTGCAAAGAAATGTACCCGCTGCGTCGTACCTTACTTTACAACCTGAGACTTCGGACCCGCCTATCAGTAGAATCGCGAAACAATTTTTATTGCTACACGGGCCTCCCTGAAACGGCTCGCTATAACATAGCTGCTGGAAAGTACTCAAGCATAGCCAGAAAACCGCCCAACACGGTAACGGTAACGACAATGATACTAACAAGGTGAACTCCGTCTGAAACAACAGCCGTCAAATCTGATACCAATGGTGGTTTTTTGCGATGAACCAGAACACCGTCTCGTCATCGTCGACCGTCTTGAGCCATCCAGGCAAACTCTGAATGGTCTCCACGCTCGCGTCCGTTCGGCACTCCAGGACGCTCTCCTCGTGTAGCGACGAGAGAAGGTCGACGATCTCTTGTCTATCGTACACCGCTCGCAAACGCCATCGCAGCTCGGCCTGGACCATGAATTCAGTGGAAAGAATAGCGCGTGACGGTAGGACTCACCTGGCTAACACCTGGGTGCAGGAAAACGACGCCGACGACAGCTTGCTGTGCCGTTTTCCATGCGCCGTCGAGTCTGTATCCGCGAATATCAAGCCATCGTCGAGGGGTGATGAGTGTCAGGGGCCCATCGGACACCGCTACACTCCAGGAGCTACAGTAGTCCCCAGCCACTAGGACTGGAGCATTAAAGTATGTCCACAGCAATATGGGAGGCGATGTTAACGTCATCCTATGAACAAGCAAAGTGATATGTCGCTCTAGTCCAACCTCCAAGCCCTACAATGATCAGTCGACACAACCCGGACACAAGTCGAGAACATACCAAACATGCTGCTTTGTTGAGTCCAGTCTCCCTCGAGCTACGTGCATGGTCAAGAATTCGACGAGCAAGATCACGATCTGACTGGCTGAGGTTGGATGTAAATGTTGCAAACGCTATGTTGATACATGGAGAGCAGTTGATGAGCCCGGTATCCGTTTTGAGGGTACACGCAGCATCCTTTCCATCAAGCGTTATCCCATGGATCTCTTCTCCCGATGTACTGGGATCGCGTTCAACGACGGGACTCTCGGGGCGTTGATCTTGGTTCCCGCCTGGACCTACGCCAGACGTACGGGAAACCCTTAATCGTATGCTAGTTTCAATATCCTCATCATCTGTCCAGCCAGTCAAAAAAACCTCCCGATGTGAATAAAACTACTTTACCTGCCCTCTTACTATTCCAGTCAATCTTCTGACGAGCAGCGCGTGACTGAGATAGATCTACAGTAAAATCAACCTAAAAGCTTACATAAATGTACTAATGGTAAAGTGATAGACTTTTGCTTACCTGGTCTTCGGAAACAAGTTGCAATAACGTAGCGAGGTCACCTTCCGAGGCAATTAGGGGCCACTCCATTTCGTCCACCACCTTTTCGACAGCTACGTCTTCCAACGAAATAGCATCCTGGAACAGGTCTCGAGGAAATGGCCCGCCAAGGCCGTTGAGATTGCTATACAATCATTTATCAACGCCCCCAAATAGGTGCATATATTATCACCTACGTGTCTGAGATCTTGAGCATCCTACCTGGCTTTGGTTGCTTCGGATCTCGTATGAGTTTGGACAGTATCCCTTGGTGCAGGAGATTAGATTTTGCAACAGAGACACACTGGTCTCCAGCGCTATGAAGTAAGCGTGTGGCACTATCGGGATCATAGAGTTCGCCAGGCGTGCCGAAGACCAACTTTGAATCATGAATATTTGCGTGAACGATAATAATGAACACACATACCTTCAACGCTGCCTCCGCAAGTTGCACCTTCTCGTTCTTCGTACCCTCGTATATGCTATCGGGTACTTTCGTAAAGGCTTGGCTCCGAAATTGTTTTTCCCTGCCTTCCTCGACCGTCGTACCCCACATGAAATCCCATGCTGGCGCAGACACAACATCCTCCTCAACCTCGTAAAGGTCAAGGAGTTCTTCGACAGAAGTGGCCAGTTTATTTGGTGCCTCGCGTTCCACGAATCCCACCCGTCTGATCATCATTGATTTTCGTCAGTGAGAAAAATCTTAACACTCACAAGGCATTCTTATCCACATGTTTCCGAAGGAATTCGATGTGGTTTATCAAGTTGAAGTTCGAAGGACTGCCAGGATCTTCGTCGGGAAGATGAGGTGTTCCTCTGTATTGCAACCAGACTGTATGCCATTGATCCTCCAAACGTTTCATATACAGATCCTCAGCGGCACTATCTCTGAGATGCGTGATACGCTGCCTGACCGAGTTCCTGGGTACTGCTGGAAATACTTGATCAAATGCCGACAAGTCGAGTCTGGAAGCCCGGCATCGGGCTCGGATAATGGCAGAGGCATCACGCGCTAGCTCATCGAACTCTCGTGTCCAATGGAATCTCGGCCGCCTCGAAGCTAATTTCAATTCTACGTCAGCCTATCCCATATAAACGAAGAGAAGGGACCGCTAAGAATTCATGTACCTTCGCTTTCTTCCTTCGCCTTTCCTCTTTTTTTCGCGCTCGCAGTGGGTAATATGGGCGGACCCGCATGCTGAGTAATCAACAACTCGATCGATTTCTCGGGAGGGTTGGGCACCACGGGAGGTGGTCCAGTAACAGGGCTGTGCACACGCGGTTGAGCCACCGTGGTTCGTTCAGTCGAAGGGACATCGCGGATCGTTTTACTGTTACGAGAAGATGGCTGTTTCAATCGCTTGTTCTCCTTCTTGCCCTGGTCTTTAATTTGCAACAAGTTTGGTGGGGGTGACACATGACGCGCCGAGGAGACACTTGGACCATGTTCGATAGGCTGTTCCAGCACTTTAACGGGCCCTGTAGTCGCTGACGGCACACTTTGTGTGAGTTGGCGAAGAAAAGCGTTGACTTTCTCTTGTGGAGTATCTGGAAGATAAACCAAGCAAGCAGGTCTGCTGACACCGGATGGAGCAACGAGGGAGGTCTTGAGCATCCTGATTCGTCCGCGGTTTTCCAAGTTCTTGAGCGTAGATTCCGCAGTACGTTTATCGAGACGAGTCCCAACTGGTGCACTGGTTGGCTCGTTGGCCTGAGACATGGTCTCGAGGAGCGCTGTATGCGTTTCAAAAATTTCCTTGGAGTGCATATTTGCGATTCCCCCCATGCTCTCGATGACTTTGAAAAGCTCGTTTTCGCGCCGCAGAGAGGAAATATTGATATTCGAGCGCGATTTTCCACCTCCGTTAGTTCGGCTTTGCTTTGACGGCCGTGAGGACTGTAGCAGGGTTGTATCTCTGTGCTTCTCCCCAGTACCTACATCACGACTCGGAGTAGGTGATGATTCTTGGCCGGTTGTCCGTATGGAATCACAAATCTGGTTTGATTGTTGTCAGCATCCAACCATGATGTAGAAGGTGCTCACAGGTGATATGACACTGGACTCCCCTTCTTGAGCAATTGATACTGACGACTTCCCTTGTGGGCCATCTCTTTCCAAGGATTGAGGATCACCCGACACTATGGTGTCATCTTCTCTTGGCTGAACAATCGAATGATGTTCCGCTGGCCCCTCTCCCTCTACATAGACTTCCGCCATCGGCTTTGTCGGAGACCCTCCTGACGCAGCACTCTGAGCTTCACCATCTTTGGCAGGGGGATTCTTGCGAGGTCTGCCGCGTTTCTTCGGTGGAACCGTGGGAGCAACCGTGAGCGCAGGGGTTTTACGGGGACGACCTCGCTTCGGCCTAGGAAGCGGTTCACTCTGTTCTCCATTGCTCCCCTCCTCGTCTCTTTTACGCTTTCTGCCCTTTGCTGTCGCGATATCTTTGAACGAGTCTTGGTAAGAATGAAGCTTTCCTGTCGCAGTATAAAAGTGCTTGGGGTCGTCGAGTGCAGCAAAATCTCCGACTCGTGACAGGTCAACGTCGATGATAGAGGTAGTCGTATCATGCAGTCCTTCGCTCGCCATTACGCATTTGTACGCCGCAAGTGTGAAATACCGATGACGTCTCTCTCTACCATAAGTCTCCATGAGATCTACGGTTCCCAGGTCACCGAGATGAGCAGGTGGACTGCTGTTGGATGCCCGCGTGAGTAAAAGTTCGATGGTGCGCTTGTCAAAATTGCCGAGAGAAACACATATTTCCTAGAGCAAACGCATTAGGTCATATACTCATGCACTAGTGTCCCAGGTTACATTAAGCGTCTGGCCAGATGGACCAGCTTCTTCAAGCATATTTGACACCTGCTTGTGGATCGTAAGATTCGTCTTAACTTCGTTATGGCCAACTAAAGTTCTAGTTCACTAAGATTAGCAATAGATTCTTATTGATAAAACCGACCTGAAGCGTCCTCGACAAGAGTTGTGTCCCTTTCGTCTTCTTCCACATCCTGTCCCACAACTATGGACCCCTCTGGAAGCTGGTTGTCTGACGTCACGAGACGTATGCATTTGACTGTACGATTCCGTGTTTTGTTGCTTGGTACCAAAACACGTTCAATGACGCCTTGCTGAATCAACTCCCGCAGCCTGGTCTGGAAAAAGCGCCGGTCCGTCTTAGTTGGATGCAGGAGTCCCTATAACATGATGAAGGAAGAGAAATATATCATCACGAAGGAATCACTTACGATCGTCATAAGCAAGTTATTGGACTGATGTATGTAATTTCTGGATGCTTTGAGCAGCTTGATGACCCTATTTTTAACAAGCGGAAGACTGGAGAGATGCCTAGAGTCAATCGGATCAAAGAGGACTTGTGGTGGATCGTCTTTATCGGTAGCTTCGTCAGCAGTATCGCGTGGCTTGACACATTCTCCAGTAGTAGTGGCCCCGCCATCCCGAGCCTCTTCCTGAATCTGCTGCCAGAGTGGACTGCGTTCGACGAAATATTTGTGGATACATGTGTGGTTCCCGACTCCGCCGCGGCGTGCTTTGATGCTGTAGGAAGCTATTAAAGCTGCGAGAAATCAAAGGAAGGAAAGCATACATAAGGTCTAGTTCGACCAGCTGTTTGATGAGATAAAAGCACGTCTTTTGGTCATATTTTGTCTTCCGGCCGAGCTCGACAGTCGTGATGCCGTCTTCTCGCCCTCGAGCGATTAGCTGAAGAGCACTGTACACCATAGGACTGAGCTTAGGGGGCTACGGGCAGATCAGACTAGCTTTTGTTGTGTTCAGCGAGCGCACGTACTCTGATATGGGACCCTGTGATTGCAGCGAAGGAGGTTTCGGGGTCAACTGCTATGCGTAGATCGTCGCCATATTCGCGCTTCAAGTCTTCCAAGTGCCTATGTCGAGCATCCCCGACGAGCTCCAGGGAGAGAGGCACACCCTCGGTAACCTCCTCGCCTTTTGCTGCGGCCTTGCGTTTAGCACTCGTCTGGGGAGCGATGTATACTTCTGAGATCGAACCAGGAGGTAGGGTGCCAACCCGGACAGACGACTGTTGCGCTATGAGCGACCATACGAAAGCACAGAACGCATCATCGACGAGCTGGGAGTGGTCACTTTGGGAGGTGTAGAAGCCAGCAATAAAGTCTCTCAGGCGGGAAACATTGCAACCTAGACGATAATATGTGTGAGAAATAAGTGTACGAGGGGGGATTCGAACTCGACCTCCCGCGGAGTGATAGGCGCTGGCGTATCACGAACTTGAAACTCACCAAGGTTGCCGTCAAACGACAGCTCACGTAGACAGTGATGTACGAGCTCATCCATCAAGGGCTCAATAGGCTGCTGGGATTAGTAGGCCCCCAAGCTTTGTTTCTACAGACCGTATGCTTCCGAGTCGTCGAGTGATAAGATTGATAAGCGCGGATAGCAAACGTGTGACATGACGTGCCCCTGTCACAGTATGGACCGCCTACATACTAAGGAAGTTCCTTTGCCAGTACTACCATCAGAATTGCGCGTTTGTGTTACAAGAGCACGATACAATTTTCGTTATTGAGTATCGAGTACTCCCAAGGCCTTCTGTGAGTTCCTACTTTCTCCAACCCAGAGGATAAAACAGGGTTGGGGTTCCTCAAGGGTATCGTACCTTTACCATGAACTTATTTGGTGAAAGTCAAGTTTATATATGTGATTTAGTGTCTAAGAGTCTAGTAAAGCTAGCATCGCATCATACTCTCCATGACAAGACACAGTGCGACTATCAAACGGACATATACTTCGCCATCCTGTAGTGAATGTCAGGGCTGTGTGCGCATGGAGTATTCTGAAGGCCTACCTGGGTTCGTCCTTGTCTTTGTGGGCCAAGCGCTGCTCAAGCTTGGTGAATTCATCCAATGCAACAGTCTCGTCTTCATCCAACACCTCGAGAAATAAAAAGGTAAGGCAAGAAGCGTAGCCGAGAATGAAGCCTCATACCTGCTCAACACCTTTCACTTCCGGAATATAATGCATCAACATTCTCTCAATGCCAGATTTGAGTGTGACAGTACTCGAGTCGCATCCTCTGCAGCTGCCCTTTAGTTTAACCTTGACAAATCCTTCGTCGCTGAACCCCCTGTATTCGATATCTCCGCCGTCCTCCATGATAGCTGGCCGTACCCGAGTTTCGAGTAGTTCTTTAATCATAGCTACGGTTTCAGAATCCGTGTCGAGAATTTGAGTGTCCTGGGGGCCAGCAGCTTCCCGGTCTTCCTGAGAACGGAAGAGGGGAAGTCCGGCGGAAAAGTGTTCCATCAATATTGAGTATGTCTCGGGTTTTATCACAGCCCATGGGTTCTCGCTATCCTTTGAAACTGTGACGAAATCGGGGCCGTAAAACACGGCCTTGACACCCTCTATGCCCATGAGCCGGATGGCGAGCGGCGACGCAAGGGCGGAGCGCGTATCGAGGAATTCCGCAGTCCCTTCCTCCATCACGGGAACACCAGGAATGAATTTGAGGGAATCTTCGTTCGGCGTGGTCTCGGTCTGAATGAACATGGAGCGCGCTGAAAGGAATTAAGCGAGACTAGCGAGTATTGATCGTGACACTTACTATGTGGAGGGTTGACGCTCGGAGCCGGCGCTCGCTTTGGTGCATATATGTTTGACGCAGTTGCTGGAGTTGACCCGCGGTGTACCGCTCGTCGTTGAGGCGCGGAGGAGACGAACCTCAGCCATGAGCGCAGTGCAGAGTCTAGATATCGCCTTGGCTGCACACTCGTCCGTGTCGTTGCCCTCAGCGAACTCGACACGAGTCTGGATGCCATCGTGGGTGTGAACAAAGATCCAAGCATTACATCATCACACCCTTCCCGTTTCATGCAATGACCGAGGCACTCAGAGTCGTCGCCGTCTTCGTGTCGCTCCTGCTCGTCCTTTTCACAGTTCGGACATTCCAGTATGTCAAACGGCCTCCAAAGCTTCGCTCGGTCGCCATCATTGTCCTCGGCGACGTGGGGCGCAGCCCACGTATGATGTATCATGCCGAGAGTTTTGCAAAGCTCGGGTTTGATACGTATCTCATCGGGTACCGAGGTGAGTGGCGAAGTAGTTCTTCAACACGCAAACTTACGCGCTCCAAGAGTCTAAACCGGTGCCTTCCCTCACTTCCCTGCCCCATGTCCGACTCTGTTACCTGTCCGAGCCTCCCGCCCTCCTTCGCAAGTTCCCCTTTGTCCTCGCTGCGCCAGTAAAGATACTGCATCAAGTGGCGACCATTCTTTACACTCTTATGTTCACAATATCCTCCCCGCCGGAGTTCATCATGGTCCAGGTAGGACCTCCGGACGTGTACAAGACAAACCACTGACACATTCCAAGAACCCTCCAAGCATTCCTACCCTTGGTCTTGTTTGGCTAGTTGGACGCGTGAGAAGCAGCAAGATCATCATTGACTGGCATAATCTGGGATACAGCATACTAGCTCTGAAGTTGGGTCCCTCCCATCCGTTCGTGAAGGTAGCAGTGTGGTATGCACCCCAGAATCTATACACACCAACGCGCTGATGGGACTCAGGTTTGAGGGTACCTTTGGACGCTCTGCTTATGCACACTTGTTCGTCACCAGAGCTATGCAGGATCATTTGGTCTCTGAGTGGGGATTGATGTGTGTCATTTCCATTGTGTTCGTTGCTCATGATTAAACACATTGTTCAAGTGGCCAGAAGGCGGTTCTGCACGATCGTCCTCCGTCCCACTTCCACCGGTGCTCACCACCCGAAGTTCACGAGGTGAAGGGTCCTAACATGACTGACATTCTTTACTGATGCCAACCTAGCTATTCCTCCGCTTGGGACCTTCACTTACTATCCCCTCTTTAAAACATTATCTGCCTTCCTTGAATACACCTTACACCACACAATTCACCACGGCGACAATGTCAGCGTCCCGGACCACCCAATCGTCGTTATACTCCCTCGTCAACATGCCCGAATTGCGAGATGATAGAGTAGCCTTGCTAGTTAGCAGTACTTCATGGACTCCTGATGAGGACTTCACGATCCTCTTGGATGCACTCAAATTGTACGAGAAGCGGGCCTTGCGGATCAACAAAGGTAGGCCCTCACCACTTGGGTATCCTGTGAGGCTTGCCAACAAAGGTAGCAGAGAATCCCGGGAAGTTACCACGGATATGGATGGTAATTACTGGCAAAGGACCCCTTAAGGCCAAGTACATGGCTGATGTGAACCGACTTCAAGAGGAGTGGTCGTATGTGCGGTGTTCTAGCCTGTGGCTTGAGGCAGAAGATTATCCTTTGCTGCTAGGTGAGGAGTCAGTTGCCTTTGATCCGTGTCACAAGTAAGACTACGATGGTCGTCAGGATCCGCTGATTTGGGAATATGCTTGCATTCGAGTTCTTCTGCGCTGGATTTACCCATGAAAGTGGTGGACATGTTCGGCTGTGGGCTCCCGGTTTGTGCCCTTGACTTTGCATGGTAAGCAGCATATGCCAAATTCTCAGAGATGTGGCAACTTATCTATATTTCCTCGGAAGTCTTTCGGAGCTTGTTAAAGACGGCGAGAACGGACTCGTCTTCCAGAACGCCAAGGAACTGGCAGGCCAATTAGAGGTTGGTTGTAAGAAATAATTTTGGGAATTGCTAACACCTCATCGAACAGATGCTACTCACGTCATTCCCAAACGCAGCTGCTTTAGCGAAACTGCGTTCCTCGCTCCAATTAGCATCGCAGAGTCGTGCATCGCAACCAAATCGGCACAAGGGGAGCACTGATTGGGAATGGGGTACCTGGACGGACAATTGGAATCGCGTTGTAAGACCTCTGGTACTGACAGACGTCAGACTGTCATCGTCGTCAAACGGTTCGAATAAACGAGATCAATGATGATGTCCTCTTGCCTCTAATACAGCTGCGTCTTGTCTGATACACGACCCGTGGCGGTATGATGGTAAGTATTTATTTCTCGACTTGAGGTTACTCTACGAATTAGTTGCTTATTCCACAGGTGCGGTGAATTCTCACAATCTCCGTCCTTGTCATTTACTCGGCGAGCAGTGACGTGCTTTGCAAGGTTATTTAGGTTTTCAACTCCTGTTACTTATTCAAAACTGGTCCTCACTCAAGGCAAGGAGCTCGGACTGTGTGTGGGGGGATGCGCTATGTAAAGATGAGAAGGATATGACGTCCACTTTTGCATGCGTCCCGGAATAGAGTGTTATACGGCGCCACAGATCCGAGACCCTGCATCGATGGTCTGCTTCTACCAAACCGGCCTGCTGACAACGATTGTTCCTAAATTCTGTGGCTCTGTTTTACAAGACCGACCTAACTGGACATTAAATTTGACTGACGGTTGGTCCTGATTTCTGTAAAATCATGACGAGTCGATGGAAAAATAAATAAGAGGACCGCATCTTGTCAATGGTCCTGCAGGCTGCCAACTGATAATTGTCCCACGATTAAACGAACGTGCACACCCTCATGACGCTTTTATGTAGGCCCCCGTCTGGACTGCCAGTGGCCCGACCTTGCATCTCCAATGCCTCGAGAGGGCAGTTGCCATAATGTCCACGCCCGCATCGACCTCAAAGCAGAGTCAGAAAGCCTCCTCGGCACCTCCGATGCACCTAGCCCAGAAATGATGACCATTTCGTCGACAGGTCGTCGGAAGCTTTACATCGTAGGTGGCGTTGTGGTCGGCATCGTCGTCGTCGCTCTCGCGCTCGGGCTTGGACTAGGTTTGGGACTCAAAAAGAGGAGCAGTTCAAACTACGTCACTTCCAATTCGACATTCCTTCTTGACCCTTCATTTGACATCGTGAGCACCCCGACCATCAGATACTACGAATGGGTCGTTGAAGAAATGAGCGGAGCCCCCGACGGTTTCGAGCGAACGATGCTCGTCGTCAACGGTGAGAGGCTACCCAAGTAAATTGCAGGACATATCCTCTCACACGTTCATACAGGACAGTTCCCCGGACCGTTGGTCGAGGTCAACAGCGGTGACGAGCTCATCGTGAACGTCTTTAACAAAATGTCAAATGGCACTACTATTCACTGGCATGGCCAGCTTCAGAACGGAACCAACTACATGGACGGCACCAATGGCATTACCCAATGTCCCATCCCACCAGGCATGAACTTCAGTGAGCTCATTCCAACATACTCCTGCGTCTAAGCAGGTACTCAGGGAATTATTCTCAGCTTACCACTTTACCATCAATCCCGATCAGTACGGCACATTTTGGTGGCATGCACACGCCTCGACTCAATATACGGACGGTATTTATGGTCCCCTTGTGATCCATTCTCCCAATGAGCCCATATACGGCTCGTACGACCGCGACGCCCTCGTCATTCTGTCAGGTCGGTAGTTCGAGTGGCCATGTATAACCAGCAGAACCCACTGACAGATTATGGACTGCAGACTGGTACCATGACATGTCGTCAGGACTGCTCACACAATACCTCAGTAGTGCCGGGATCGACGGTTCCAACTATGATGGTTCCAATCCGGGCGCGGAACCACCCCCAGACAGTGGTCTCATCAATGGCAAGGCGAATGGCACCACATTCAACTTTGAGCCAAATCTTCGTTATCGCCTCCGAGTGATCAACATGGCGACGCTCACGGACTTCATGTTCAGCGTCGACGAACACGTTCTTTCGGTGGTAGAGGCCGATGGCACAAGTCTCGAGCCCGTAAATGTCCACCGTGTTCCCATTTCGGTCGCCCAGCGGTATTCCGTTATCCTTGCCACAAATCAGTCTAGTGGTTCATACAACGTCCGCGCAGAGATGCAGGACGTGTGCTATAAGCTCCCAAACCCCAACTTGAATACGATGGTACTTGCGACACTAACCTACGGAGCAGCAGACACTACACCTACCTCTTCGGACTGGTCTGATGGTTTCCCTGGGCTCTGCTTGGACCTGAACAGCACCATGATCGTACCTGCGATTCCGATGAACCCACCGAATAGCACGCAACCTGTCCTTGTGTCGATGTCTTTCCAGCAAACCTTCCAGTCGGGAGGAAAGCAGGTCCTTGCATACATAAACAACACCAGTTGGGAGGTCCAGCCCACAGACCCGACACTTTTTCAATTCTATCAGGGCGGTGCACAGACTAGCTTTGACAACTTAACGCAACTCGTGGTTGTCAATGACGAGATTTCCGTCATCGATTTGGTCGTCAACAATTATGATGACTCGAGTCACCCGTGAGTCCAATTCGTGTTCGGTTCCGCTAGCTGGTGTTGATCCCATGATATAGGTTCCACCTCCATGGTCACGTCTTTTGGGTCCTCGGCGAAGGCCAAGGGTTGTACCAACCAGGCATCTCCCCTCTCACTCTCACCAATCCCCCGCGCCGAGATACCCTTACTTTGCCTGGGTACGGTTGGGTCCTCATCCGCTTCGTTGCTGATAACCCGGGACTTTGGGCGTTCCATTGCCACATTGGATGGCACATGGCCGCCGGGCTTATGTTACAATTCGCAAGCTTACCGAGCAAAGTGCAGGAGTTCCAGATTCCCTCTTACATGCAACAGCAATGTTCGGAGCAGTGATGAACAAGAGAAGCAGCAAGTGGTTATCGTTGGACATGTATAAATAACATGCAACAATCCTCTCATTATCTCAACCAACACTCATTTTAACACGAACGGGGTCAATTTTCGGCTTATCTGGTGCGGACCAACACGCCCTCCGTTATAGTAGATACGTCGTGATTGAAATCGTGTGTATGGGGCGACAATTGAGCGCACTTCGAGTCACAGGCACAATTTGTCATACAAATCAAGTGGTGCTTGATTCACTGCAAATCTTTTGTTACCACTGCCAGTTCTGGGATATCTTTGTTTATGTCACCAATGACGAATCCCTCTGGAAGTTCCGCGACGTGCGCGACCGGGACAGGAGGAGTGCGCCAATGGGAGCGAGAGACCTTCATTCGCACTGGATTCGGAAAGTCGCATCGTGGAGAGATGAGCCTGAGGCAGGCAGCGACTCGGACGTGGTGCGTGACTCCTCCCCAGTCTCTGCCAGTGGTACTGGTGGGTGTTTGCTTTACCCTTGCAGATGATCACCGTGACCTTCCTTTGGGTTTCATGGCATGATACGCTTTCCCTCACGGTATGCACTATTACGACGGCTCGGACGCGCGCAAGTGACGTTGTAAACCTTCTTCTCGGCCTCACGAACGCTGCAAGAGAGGTGCAAGGGACCCGGAATAGACAAGGTGAACATGAACCAGGTCACCGACGGGTACGGGCGTCGTCGACGAGGGTAGAAGTGTTCGATCACTACTCCCTGGGCCCAAGGTTTGTGGGACTTATGTATACCAAACGGATTTGGCAACGAGGTGTCGGATATCCAAAAACACAGACGAATTCGTCGCCGCTACTCACTCCGAACAGCTTCGAGTACGATTTTAGCCGTTGACGACAGTCAGAATGCTGGACAAGTGCGCATTTGGGTGAAAACCAGCGCCCAGCGCCCAGGGCATGAGGTGATGGTGAGTGTGTGAATTGATTCGATAAGGAGAGACTTATACCAGGCGGCAGTGATGTACTGCGCATCTTTCTTTCTATCCGTCTGATACCTTGCTGTGTATGTTTGCCAACCTGGGTGAGTACGTGGGCAGGAGAATTGAAAGTATGATATTGACAGGAACATTAGAGTCGAGCCGGAGGGACGGCGTACCTGCCTCCAGTAACAGTGACCAAAAGGAAGCAACGACGATCGAAGATGCTAAAGGCAAGGCAGTTGAAAGTGTGATACTAACAGGGACCCAAGAGTCGAGTGAAGACAGTTCCTTCGCCCATCTGTATGAAAAAACTCATGTGAGATCACTTTCTAACACAATTCGCTCTGTTGACTGTCCCGAATCTCTTGCGAACGGGCAATCCATTGATACCATATAAAGGTTGAAAAGGTTGATCTCGAGGAGACCCGTGAATCACTTCAAATACAGGGCGATGATCCAAGCACGTCTATCTATACCCTGATCATGGTTTCCTAACATCCATGTACATTAGAAGAAAGGACAGAGAATATTGAGAAAACCGACCAAGAACTGTGTATCCAGCTCGCCGACTCTCAACAAAAAACCGATCAGAAGGAGGATAGACTCAACGAAAGCACCATAAAGTCACTTGGTGCAAAGGAGAACGACTCGAGTATGTCCATTACCACTCTGACGCATGTTTCGTTGAAATTCACGTCTATCAGATACCGAAAGTACGTATCTCAAACAAGCTGTCCAGGAGCTGTATCAGCAAAAGGATAGCTTGAACGAGACCATCACCTCACTACGTGCGGACCTTCATACACAGCAAACGAACTCAAGTGCGTTTGTTGACACCATGCCTCGCACTTCCCTAACCGGTTTTCTGTCATCCACATCCATCGAACAAAAAAAAAATAGCGAATCTCGAGAAAACCGTCCAAGAACTCCGTAACCAGCTTGCTGCATTTCAGTGCACGTCCAATCAAGAAAAGGATAGCCTCAACGAAACCATCAATTCCCTTCGCGCAGAGCACCAAAGATCAAGTGCGTCCATCGCCACCCTGATTTCCTTCACTGACATCCAAGTCTGTTACATAGTCAACAAAATTGCACATCTTGAACAAATCGATCAGGAACTGCGCGTCCAACTTAACGATTCCCACGATAGCCTCATACAGATTATCCGATGTGAATCCCTTTATGTTCAAGGACGCATATATGATGCTGCAGAATCACTTCTCGCGATCGCGAATACTATGGGCGAGGATTCCGGAGCCAACAAGGCAATGATCGATTGGAATGCTGGTGAGTTTCAGCGTCACACATTGAAAGAGAGTATTCAATCCCAATCACATCAGAGTTTACGCACCGATGTGCCACGAAACTGGAAAAGATTGGAGATGAGGCATCAAACGTCAAGAAAGATGACGAAGCGGTTGCGGCCTACTCTACTGCATTGTTGCTCGGCCCCTCCACGCCGGACACTATACTGATCAAGTGGGCGACCAGGATGTTGATTCGTGGTTCAGCGGACGAGGCTCTGAGTGCCGCGGCCAGGGTATGTTCTCCGCGGTGGTTCGAATATGGTTAGTGACTTTTTTTTTCGGTTTAGTTCAAGATTCCGAGGTTTCTCGTTTACCGCGTCATTTGCGACATTCTACAAGAGGACGGTCGCATCACGCAGGCGCTGGGGTGTCTTCGGCAAATGCAGAACGAGCTACCAGAGGACTCGAGTACCCACAATGGGCGAACGGAATGGGAACTCAGTAAGGAGTTTCAACCATGACATAGCCGGGGCTAATTGAAGGATTCCCCCAGATTTTCGAGGACGCTGTGTCGAGAAGCTCGAGAAGCTGGGCGACACTGCGAGGGACTCCGAGAAATATGACGAGGTTCTTGGATACCGCTCGAATGTCGACCCGATGGATCCCAATTATATTCTCCTTGAGCGCAGCGATGAGGTATGGATTGTATTCCATGTCACATCAAACGGACCTCGGTGATTCATACTATCCAGGTCATCGAGCTTGACCCATCATCCCATGCAGGGTATGAGGGGAAGCATGCTGCATTACACGGCATGGGTCGTCATAGCGAAGCGTTTGAGGCGTTCAGGATGATGTTATCAAAACTTGAACAATCTTCCGATCCACAAATTCGCAGTAAGCTATTCTGTCAATATTGTAGACAACAAAGAGATTTGATTGGTTTTGGACAGCGCTTCGTCATCAGTATGTCGACGCAACTGCCACGATTCAAAACGTGGTCGAGCAGACTATCCGCGACATGCCACGTGTAGTCATCAACACTGTTACCGGACGTCTCTATGACAAAACAGGACAAGCAGCAGCTTTCAGGGAATTTCCAATCTACGACGAACTGCGATCTTCGATGACTTCACGGCTCGACAGTGCACGTATTCGGAGGGAGGTGAACAAATACTACCGATATGTGATGTTTTCCCACGCGTTGGAGCCTGGTGAACCTCTCTTTCAGAGGGTCCAGAACATCTCGGTCTACGACCTAGAGTCATCCTCCCAAAACATCAAGCTCCAGACGTTTTGCAAGCTTGTCTGTTCCCTTGGATTCCAGTGGGCATGGTCCGAAACCTGCTGTATTGATAAAAAGGATAATTTCGCGTTACAAGAGTCATCGGTTGCCACGTTTACGTGGTATCATGGCTCGTCCCTCACGATCGTCTACCTCCGTGGTGTCTGGTCGCAGTCCCAGCAACCCAGTGATCTCCCGAGAAGTATCTGGAACACTCGTGCTTGGACGTACCAAGCATATGTTGCCGCTACGGCCATCCAGTTCTATACTGAGGATTGGAAACCGTACCTGGGCTTGGATATGTTCAACCACAAGGAGTCGCCCGCCATCATTTCAGAGATGAAGCAGCCTTCGGGGGTTGAGTTGGCTGTTATTCGACCAGGCTTGGAGAGGGTTCGTGAGAAGCTTTGTTTGGCTTCTGTACGTCAAGCAGCGCTCGTGGAGGACCTCGCATACTCGCTGCTTGGCATCTTCAATGTTGCCATTCCAGTCATATACGGTGAGGGCAATCGCGCAGTTGGTCGACTCCTGGAAAATATTCTGACAGGCTCGGGCGACGTCACGATTCTCGCTTGGACTGGGCGCGCGGGTAGTTACAATAGCTGCCTGCCAACACACCTCACTGTCTACAACCAAGTCGTGCCGCCACATGTTCCACAACCCATTGAAACGACTGGGATGGATAACATGGTTAGGGAATTGCATTCATCCTTGTCCGACCTCTCCCTAGCCGTGACGCTCCATGACCAGCTCAACAAACTTCCCTCCCCATTCGCTGCTGCCAGTCGACTGCGACTTGCCGGCATTGTTTTTCCCGTTACCGAACTTGTTCGTACCTCCCATCGTGCTTATCGTGCGACGACCGCCACGCTCGGGGACGTCGTAATCAAGACCGCGGATGACCTCTCTGGGACAAAAGATTTTATTCTCATCCATCCCTGGATTGGTCCCCTCCTTGACCAGGATTTCTCGCACCGCGCTGCTGAGTACGACGGTACCACGCGCGCACTGCGCCTCGTCGTTCGTCTCATGCAGCCATTTGGTGCGTTGTTACTCACACGGCTGTCACGCGTGCAGTATAGGCGCGTTGCGACGGATAGTTTGATCATGGTGAAGGTCCGCGAGGAGACTTCGTTGACTGAATTGATAGATGGCGTCTGTACGATCTACATACAGTAGATGTAGGCCGACCTTTCACGACGTAATACGGCTAGTGATGTGCATTCCGTTCGGATCTACTACGACGGCGACGCCGCGACCACCGTTGCATCAAGGCACCCATCAAATTCAAAGTGGACTCGTACAACGATTCCTCGCCTGGTCGAGCAACTTGATCTTGCGCGCGCCGATTCTTTCTGGGACATTACGAGAACCAAACTGACACTGAGACGCGACGTGTGAGTCGACTGGCCCCTCCCAGTCTCTGCCGGCAAGCGACAAGTAGTACATACTTTGCCCATGTAGGTGATTACTAGATACCCCAATACTCACCTAGTCTGGTGACCAGACCGTCTATGTATATGAGGGAGGGTCTGGTCACCAGACTAATGCTCACCGCTCGAGAGTCGACGGACAACGAGTCTGACACGCGACATGCATGTGCGTTCCTTTCAGATCTACAATGAGTGACAGAGTCAAGATGCGACCACCGCTGTGTCAAGATACCCATCAAAGTGGACTCGTACGACGATTCCTCGCTTGAACTTGCGCACCGTGTGTTCTGGGACACTACGAGATGACAACCGAGACCGCGGTTGGCACGGCGATCTCGCCAAATCACGACTTCATGAGCAATGGATTCACTGTCATGGAGTCAATGTCGATTACTGTCATTTTTGCATTGCATGATAATGATATGCTTTCCCTCACGGTACCGCGACGACTCGGACTCGCAAGTGACGTCGTAGACTTTCTCCTCGTCCTCACGAACGCTGCAAGACAAGTGGAAGGGAACTCGGAAATATACAATATGAACATGAACCAGACAGCTGTTACGGGCGCCGTGGACGAGCGTAGGACGTGTTCGATCACCGCTCCCCGGGCCAGAGTTTGTGGGGGCCATGCCAAACGATGCTGGGGAGATTTGGCGATTGAGGAGTCGGATGTCCAGAAACTTGAGCGGATTCGTCGTCGCCGCTCGTTCCCAACATCTCCGAGCACAACTTTTGCCGTTGACGACTCGCGGGTCACCATCGAAAATGAAGACGGATGGGCAAGTGCGCATTTGGGTGAAAACAAGCGCGCAGATTCTTGTGGGTGTGTGTGAATTGATTCGATAAGGCGACACGTGTATACCAGGCAATAGTGCCAGAAATACATGATCACGCTGTCTTTCCGTCGGTCTGATACCTAGCCAGGAATGTTCCACGTAGGCCAGAGGTCAAAGAAGGGTAAGTACGTGGAGAGAACAATTGAAAACATGATACTGACAGGCACAAGAGTTGAGTGAAGAGAGTTCCTTCGCCCACCAAAGGGAAGTGCAAACAATCCAGGATCGAGAGATCATATATTCAGTCGCGTTCCTCGCTGATGGTAAGCACGTCGTGAGTGGCGGCCGTGAAGGGAAGATTCGGCGTTGGCGGGTGGAAGATGGCAAAAAGGTGGGGACGCCAATGGATGCGGGGGGGATTATTTTCAACATCGCAGTGTCACGAGATGGAAAGTGGGTCGTCAGTGGGACATGGAGTGGCTTGGTGACGGTGTGGAATGTGGACAGCCACTCAAAAGTGACCGAGTTGAAAGCACTCGACGAGTTGGTGCGTGCGGTCGACGTCTCGCCGGATGCCTCGAGAATCGCGACCGGCTCGGATGACAAGATTGTCTGCATTTGGTCACCCTCCACTGCCGAGCGTCTGCTCGGCCCCTTGGAACACGCCAGGAGGTTGGTCGCGGTCAAGTTTTCACCAAACGGATGCCTCATCGCCACGGCCACGTTGGATCGCGAGGTTCGAGTCTATGACAGTCAGAACGGTGGCCTTCTCGTCGAGTTCCCTATCAAAGTCGGCTCAACTTTGAACCAGTCCCTCGCCTGGGCCAGCGATAGCAAGCAACTCTTTGCCTTATCTTGCGACGGCAACATAAACTGTCTCGATGTGTCCACTGGGACCACGCTCTCGAAATGGGCCATTCACAGTCGCGACAAGGCAAGATGCATCGCACTGGCAAGCAACGGCTCGTTCATCGCAGTCTCCGCTAATTCATCGATATCATTTTGGGACCCTGCGACGCGCGAGCAAATCGGGTCTGTCATCAACCACACTCATGGCGTCTGTTCCATGGCTATCTCAACAAACTACGACCTCGTGAGCGGCGGAGAAAAGACAGTCACCCTTCGGCGACTGCGTGACATACTTCCCTCTCGCTATTTTGACGATGTATGTGTATCTGCGTAAAAAACTCATGCGAGATCACTTTCTAACACAATCCGTTTCGTTGACTGTCACGAATCCCTTACGAACGGAAAATGCAAGTACGTTCATCTCTACCCTAATCACGGTATTCTGACATCCATGTACATCAGAGAAAGGGACTGAGAATCCTGAGAAAACCGACCAAGAACTGCGTAGCCAGCTCGCAGACCATTGCCACTCTGACTCACATTTTGTTGACCCACGTCCATTAGATGCCGAAATCACACATCTCAAACAAACCGTCCAGGAGCTCAATCAGCAAAAGGATAGCCTGAACGAGACCATCGCATCACTACGTGCAGACCTTCATACACAGCAAACGAACTCAAGTGCGTTTGTTGACACCATGCCTCGCGCTTCCTAACCAGCTTTCTATTATCCACGTCCATCGAACGAAAAAAATAGCAAATCTCGAGAAAACTGTGCAAAACTTCCGCAACAAGCTTGCTAGCCTCAACGAAACCTTCAATTCCCTTCATGCCGATCTTCTTGCAGAGCACCAAAGTTCAAGTGCGCCCATTGCCACCTTGACTCATCCCTCACTGACATCCAAGTATGTTAGACAACAAAATCGCACTTCTCGAACAAACCAACCAGGAACTCCGCGTCCAACTTGCCGAGTCCCAGCACAAAGCCGATAGTCTCATCCGGATCAACCGTGAACACGAACAGAAGCATCAATGTGAATCCCTGTATACTCAAGGTCGCATATATGATGCTGCAGAGTTCCTTCTCGAGATTGCGAATACCGTAACCGAGGATATGAGAGTCGATAAGTCACTCTTTGACTGGCTTGCCAGTGAGCTTCAGCGTTACACATTAGGATAGAGTTTTAACCCCTGCCATCAGAGTTTACGCACCGATGCATCACGACACTGGAAAGGATTGGAGACGAGGCATCCAACATCAAGAAACATGACGAAGCGGTTACGGCCTACTCTACTGCATTGTTGCTCGGCCCCTCCGCCCCGAACAATGTACTGATCAAGTGGGCGAACAGTATATTGATTCGTGGCTCAACGAACGAGGCATTGAGTGCCGCTGCCAAGGCATGCTTTACATGAAAGTCTGAAGCCGGAGATTTAACTCTCTTTCAATTCAGTTCAAGTTTCCGAGGTTTCTCGTTTACCGCGTCATTTGCGACATTCTAGAAGGGGACGGTCGCCTCACGCAGGCATTGGAGTGTTTTCGGCAAATGCAAGTCGAGCTACCAAAGGACACAAGTGCTCAGAATGGGCGAACGCAGTGGGAACTCGGTAAGGGGCTCCAACCACGACATAGCCGGGGTTAATTCAAGGATCTCCCTCAGATTTTCGAGCACGTTGTGTCGAGAAGCTCGAGAAGCTGGGCGACAGTGCGAGGGACTCTAAGAAGCATGACGAGGCCATTGGATACTACTCGAATGCACTGTCACTCGACCCGACCAATCTCAATGATATTCTCCTTAAGCGCAGCAATGAGGTATGGATAGTGTTTCATCTCACATCAAATAGACGTCGGCGATTCATATTATCCAGGTCATCGAGCTCGACCCTTCGTCCCATAGGGGGTATGAGGGGAAGCATGCTGCATTACACGGCATGGGGCATTATGGCGAAGCATTTGAGGCATTCAAGATGATGCTGTCAATGCTCGAACAATCACCAGATTCACAAATTCGTGGTAAGCTGTTCTGTCAATATTGCAGACAACAGAGAGCCTTGATTCGTTTTGGACAGAGTTTCGTCATCAGTATGTCGACGCAACTGCCACGATTCAAAACGTGGTCGAGGAAACCACCCGCCACATTCCACGTGTGGTCATCGACACTGTTACCGGACGTCTCTATGACAAAACACAACAAGCAGCAGCTTTCGAGGAACTCCCAATCTACGACGAGCTGCGATCTTCAATGACTTCACGGCTCGACAACGCACGTATTCGGAGGGAGGTGAAAGAATATTACCGATATGTGATGTTCTCCCACAGGTGGGAGTATGGCGAACCTCTTTTTCAGAGGGTTCAGCACATCTCGATCTACGACCTAGAGTCATCCTCCCCAAACATCAAGCTCCAGACGCTTTGCAAGCTTGTTCGTTCTCTTGGATTCCAGTGGGTGTGGTCAGACACCTGCTGCATTGATAAAAAGGATAATGTCGTGCTTCAAGAGTCAATGGTTGCCATGTTTACATGGTACCGTGGGTCATCCCTCACGATCGTCTACCTTTGTGGTGTCTGGTCGGAGTCCCAGCAACCCGGTGACCTCTGGAAAAGTACCTGGAATACTCGTGCATGGACGTACCAGGAATATGTTGCCGCTGCCACCGTCCAGTTCTATACCGAGGATTGGAAGCCATACCTTGGCTTGGATATATTCAACCACAAGGAGTCGCCCGCGATCATTTCAGAGATGGAGCAGCCTTCGGGGGTTGAGTCGGCTGTTCTTCGACCAGGCTTGGAGAGGGTTCGTGAGAAGCTGTATTTGGCTTCTATGCGTCGAACAACGCTCGTGGAGGACAAAGCATACTCGCTGCTTGGCATCTTCAATGTTGCCATTCCTGTCATATACGGCGAAGGCAATCGCGCAGTTGGTCGATTCTTGGAAAATATTCTGACAGGTTCGGGCGACGTGACGATTCTCGCTTGGACCGGGCACGCAGGCAGTTACAATAGCTGTCTGCCAATAGACCTCACTGTCTACAACCAACTCGTGCCGCTACATTTTCCACGACCCATCGAGACGACTCAGATGGTCAGCATGGTCAAGGCATTACATTCATCCTTCCCCGACCTCTCCCTAGCCGTGACGCTCCATGACCAGCTGAACAAACTCCCCTCCCCATTCGTTGTTTCCAGTCGACTGCGACTTGCCGGCATTGTTTTTCCCGTTACCGAGCTTGTCCTTGCCTCGGAATCACACTCTGATTCCCACCCGCATACTTATCGTGCGACCACCGCCACGTTCGGGGACGTCGAGATCAAGACCACAGATGACCTCTCTGGGATGGAAGACTTTGTCCTCATCCATCCCTGGATTAGTCCCCTCCTTGACCAGGATTTCTCGCGGCGCGCTGCTGGGCTCGACGATATCACGCGGGCACTGCGCCTCGTTGTTCGTCTCATGCAGCCATTTGGTGCGCTGTTACTCACACCGCTGTCACGCGTGCAGTATAAACGCGTTGCGACGGATAGTTTGATCATGGTCCGGGTCCCCGAGGAGACTCCGTTGACTGAATTGATAGATGGTGTCTGTACGATCGACATACAGTAGATTTAGATCGATGATTGCGGACGATTCACGACGTACTACGCCTGGTGATATTCGAGTGGTTTACCTTTGTTCTCGTTCTATACGGTTTCGCTGGAATGCGACCGCAAGTGTCTCTCCACTGGCGAGTGATACATACTTTGCTCCTTGCATGTGACTGCGCCTTAGTGGTCGTCCGTTACTGCATGCCAGACATTGCCAGTGGACTCCGTTCGGATCTACGACATCAAGCTCTGCAGTAAATTACAAACCAAGCACTTCTTTCACCGATCTCCATCTGTGTCCCTCCCAAGCCTTGTTACCGCTGTCTGCATTTTCTGGGACATCCTCGTCGATGTAGTTATCCCAGCCCGAGCTGAGTCTTCCTTGCTCGAATTTGCTCTGTAGGAATGTCTGCTTGACGAATCCCTCTGGTAGTTGTGCGACGTGCGCGACCGGAACAGGAGGAATGCGTGCCTCGTAGAGTGCGCCAATGGACGCGAGAGACGTTCGTTCACCCTGGATTCGGAAAGTGGCATCGTGGAGGGATGAGGCGGGCAGCGTGGTGAGAACATGGGCAATGAATCCTACAAAGAAAAACGTTCGTGAGCGAACTACATGGAGATGATGGGTACTTGCCCGAAACGTCGTCCAGGGACGTGAAAGAAGAAGGGACGGTGTGTTTGCCGAGGAGGTGAAACTTGCCCAGTTCGACGCCGGTCAACCACGGGATGAACTCCATGAAGACACCGTTCTGGTCAAGTACCGATTAGTTCCTCCCGTGCATGGGGGATACGAACGACACGGAACGCACGTAGACACGCAGTACGGGGATTCCGAGGGACTTGACGTAGTCTACGTCGTTATCAGACACCGAGATTTGGCTCACTGTGGCAAACTTACCAGCAAACTCGGACTTGATCACAAGATGGCCGTCCTTGCCGCCCTCGGTCGGCATTCCGTATTCCGAGGGTACAAATAACTTCACGCCCGCCTCTTTGGCGGCGTCGGCGATGTGCCGCTGAGCGGCGAGCGCACCATATGCGAGTGCGGAGATGACGACTTCCACGTTGTGCTTTTCAAGGATGGACGCAAGCGCTGTCGCGTCCGTATAGTCCACGGTGGCGATCGTGGCACCTTGGAGAAGAGAGCTCTGGATGGAGTTGCTCCCAGGGCGTGCAAGCACTACAACGGAAGCTCCGCGGTTTATCAGCGCCTGTCATGAAGTTAGGCCAACTTTTCTGGGACGGAAAGAGATAGTTATGACGCGCCTGCACGATGCGACCACCGATGGTGGGGCCTGCCCCTGCGACTGCGAACGAGGTGTAGGGCATCGTGGATGAGAAGATGATAGGGTGGATGGACACCGACGCACTGGACCCGCAGGAACATGCTTATTTCTGGATAATGTCTCCGGCCCGGGACTGCTATGTAGTGATAGAAAAGGTTTGGCCCGTCCACTGGCATCCAGTGACTCCGAGTTTCACTGTCCGGTGTTCGCACACACGCCCGAGTCCTAAACCGAACGTGGGACCGAATAGAAGCTGGCTGTTTGGACCATAAAGTGTTGCTGGCGCATCTAGTTGACGTTGTACAACTTGATGAGGCTCACCGCGCCATTCGTCTGCTTGTCCTCTCTCATCCTCGCTACACTTGCGGGTGCGACGATACCCTCCAGGCGTGGTCCTCAGCATGTCAACCTGTGGAAATTAGAAGCTCGCGCGAGAGCATTGGAGGCTTCTCGTTCGGCCAAAACGTCCTCTCTGGTTCTTCAGGACTC
>JBBPSD010000042.1:0-80975 GCA_038093415.1 Xerocomellus chrysenteron
GACGCTATCGATGGCACGACGTACCCATGTCGCCACCCTGTCCAATCCCAACCCACCCTCTCCGAGCCCGCCCCACAGTCCCACTTGCACCACAACGATGCCATTAACGCCGTGCCATGCCCAACCCCATTTAACCCCCCTCTGAATCGAGCATACCCGCAGCCCCACACACCACGACGATGATGCCACCTCACGATGGCAACGACAATGCTGTCGATGACAGATGCACCGGCACCTGTGCCCCTCCTCGACCGCTCCCCACAGCTCCGTGCACAAGGTGATCGCAATGGGCCTTTGTGTTTTGCGCACACCTTATCTTAGATCCGTTGCGAATCCTCTCCATCAACTTTCTATTTTTGGTTCTGCATGTCTAAAGTAAATAGTAGGGTTGTATATGGTAATAGGAAAAGTGTTATCATTGGGCGAGTCTATGGAACTGGCGTGCAGGGCTTGCCTGATAATCCAAACATGCCCGAGTCGGTAATACCAATGCGCAGCCGTCGACGAGAATGGGCTCAATTGCAAAATGGAACTCAGGTTTATGTTCATTGCCCATCAGAGAAACAAATTTGAGAGATTCGCGAAGTAGTCCAATCTGAGTATGATGTTGCCGTGTGCTACACATTGCGCTCATATTCCCAAACAGTTGGCATCTTCCTGCAATTACGTAGGGGAGGATAGCGTTATACTCGCTTACAACAGACTTATCAACCCCATTGGCATATTCCTTTTGCTTTTGCTCATTTGGGGGTTTATAACTTGCATGTATTGTATTATAAGGAAAATCGGGTTTCAGTGATGAACAGGTTGTTGAAGGTTCCGCAGGTGACAACAAAACGGTAGTGCAAACCTTGGCATAGCTAGTTTACTCACCCGCTTATTACCGCGCAGGATGAAATGAAAGCTATGAATGCGAAGTTTGGAAAACTTCATCGTCTCAGCTCTCTGGCAAACCTCGGAGTGCGTTGCCCTCACTTTCCACGGACTGACTACCATCATTGACATGACCCCTGTGTCCTGTTGTACAGAGGCAATTCGCATGATCGGGTGCGAAAGTCTCAAAATATTAGGCCAAAAAATACAGATTACTACACATCAAGCACCAACTGCCTCCATAGCTGGCAAGTATCCCTCTTTGAGACTTCTCTCCAGTCTTCTGATCTCCTCGATCGAGGTTGCTTTTGCGATAGCCTGCTTGACTCTCTCTGCTTCCTCCTTTGACATCAACCGGCCTGCCTTGCCAGCTAGTGGCACTGGCTTGGGCTCGTCAATTGTAATGGCAACCTTTGTGCTCTGTTTCGAAACGGTCGAGGATATTGTCGTTGCGAGTGCGGTGGGTAGACCCTCTGCAGTGAGAAACAGTGACTTGCCTGTCTGCCGCTCCTACATGGTATGGAAGCGTTCAAGCTGTATCGAGGACGGATGCGAGAATGATTTCTGGCGCACCTTATCCCGGATCCTCTGAAAATCCAGAACTCTTAGCGATGGTATTCTCCACGCAAGCCACTCGCGATACCATTTCTTTTCCCGTACGGGGTTCCCGATCAAGGATAGGTACTTGAGATTTTTTACATCTTTAAGGGGCTCGAGGTCTCCGAGTTCGGAGATGCTGTTCGCGGTAAGGACGAGGGTGGTGAGATTAGGGACTGACAGGTTGATGGACGAGGAGATGGACGCGACACGGTTATTGGCGAGGAGGAGCGTCCGTAGACGTTTGAGGAGGGGGAGGTTCCCGAGTGCGGTGATGGAATTATCCGTCAAGTCTATGGCATCATGCTGGTCCTGGATTGGGGTGCGGGTCCGATCAGACGACGGGGAGCGCGATGGGTGTGATCAGACGATACATGCCTTTGTGACACCCAAGTTTTCGATAGTGGGGATTTTGTATCCTTTGCGGCGCATCAGCGAGACCCGCGACATGGAAGTGGCAGACTCACCGCGAAGATCGAGCTGGCGCTCTTTGATGGGGTTTATTGCAGAGGGTGCTTGTGCGAGCAGCTCTGGGGTGAGCTTGACCATGGCTGAAGTGGTCCAAGCCGTTTCAGACTCAGACGAAAACGAGGTCGACCGCGTTCAACCACTTGCACCTCCAATGAAACCCGTATACCAGAGACTCAACCTGTCTGTACACCTCTCCGTCTTCGCTAAGCGTCCTGTCCTCACACGTGTCCAGATTTATCGTCGGCCAGGATGCCTACACCTTTGCTCCCGTGGAACCGCTCGGCGCACAGTCCCTCACCATACAGAGGTCCACTGGCGACATAGTTCTCAACCGTAGGCCCTCCTTGTTCTCGCGAAGCACACCACACTTACTGACACCCAAATATTCAGCGCCCAACGCGCCAACACCCCCTGCTACCTCGAGGTATGAAAAGACGGTGTACGGGATCCTGGGAATGATCTCTTTGGCACTGTGTGCGTCCCTAAAGTTTGACTTTCACTTGAATGGAACCCATCATATCCTACGACAGCGGAGTACATCATCATCCTGACTGGCCGCGAGCACCGAGCCCGCTTCATGGGACACGATGTATACCGTGCTGCAGACTTTGATATTCTTCCCCTTAACCCCAACGTCTCTGCGCAGAATGCACCCCACCCTGTCGAGAGACATCTGCTAGCACTTGTGCGGTCTCATTTGCTCGGCGGTCACTTCTTGTTTAGCTATGGATGGGATTTGTCTACACGCTTGCAAACACAGTGGGGTGAGAGGGAGGATGGCCACGAAAGGTCTCTTTGGGAACAGGTAAATGGTTTGGTTTAGACTAAAGTTTTCGCGTCTGATAGCTCGCAAGGCGGATGACAGGTTTTTCTGGAACAAGTGCGTACATTGTATCACCCTTTCGGCGGGACCGTTGACAACCTCTTTAGGTTCCTACAGTCGAGGTTGATCGACACCGACATTGCACAAGACGTGAGGAATCGATTATCTTTTCCTATGGCATCTCTGACGCCGAAACACGAGCAGCTCAGTCCCTACATCCTTCCTATTGTATACGGCAGTGGGTGTTTAGTGGCAGACATATCGCACAACCGAGTTGACACCAATAACCAGCATTTGATGTCCGCACTAGCTATATTCATGGCCACCGGATCCAGCTATGTCTCATCAGCCGGAGGTCACGGTATCGTGCAGGTACACGGTACTTCCGCCGTGGCGTAGACCAGGATGGACACGTTGCAAATTTTAATGAGACAGAGCAGGTACTTCTCGTTGAAGAACAAGCAGCAGGCCGCATTTCCAATATCGAAAAGTTTTCACATCAACTCAGTTTTGTCCAGATTCGAGGGAGTGTTCCTGTGTTTTGGGCTGAAGTTAATACGCTGAGGTACAAACCTGATTTGCAAGTGATGGACCTCCAAGATACCGTAGGTGGCTCAATGTTCAGAAGGGATGTAATACTTAGTATTCAAAAGGTCGATGCCTTGCGCTATCATCTACAGGACCAAGTTTCAATCTACGGCGAACAAAGCTTGGTCAATTTGGTCAACCAAAAGGGGCACGAACAGCCCGTCAAAGATGCATATGAACGCATCTTTAATCAAGTGTGTTATTCTTAGTTATGTCTATTGCACCGCTTACGATCTGTTCCAGGCTGAGGTAGCAGACGTCAAGTATCAGTATTTTGATTTCCATAACGAATGCAAGAATATGCGTTGGGACCGTATCAATATCCTCATTGAAAAAATGCAAGATGACCTTTGGAAGCAGGGGTATGGTACTGTCATTGATACAATCCTCCTACTCAAACGCCCCCAGCTATTTCCACCTCGACATGTCCCGGCCTGATCCCGTGAAAACGCAGCGAGGAGTTGTCCGCACAAATTGCATGGACAACTTGGACCGCACGAATGTCGTACAGGCAGCGTTAGCGAAGTGGACACTAGATCAACAACTCAAAGTGTTGGGTGTACTCGCCGAGGGTGAGGATCTCGACGATTTTCACACGTTGAGCAGGGATTTTCGAGAGTGTAAGCGTTTGTCCTAACGTGAGATGCTACTCGATGATATTCAACTGATATCTGGACAGTGTGGGCTGACCATGCTGATCTGATCTCGAAAGCCTATGCTGGCTCTGGTGCTTTGAAGACAGACTTCACGAGAGCAAACAAGCGAACGAAGCTGGGTGCACTTGAAGATGGTTACAAGAGTGTACTGCGATACGTCAGAAACAATTATTTTGACGGCGCAAGGCAGGATGGCTTCGACCTCGTGACTGGAGCATGGACTCCTCGGAAGAATCCAATTACAGCTATTTCCTTGTTGGCAGACACCAGGCCACTGGTCATCCGCTCAGTGAGTCATTAGTATCTGGGAGACTATCCGTCCGCTTATCGACATTAAGGTTCCTTACATCATGTCTTTTTCACTGTTCATGATTTGTGCTGGCCTGACACTGCCTAGAACTTCGGGTGAGTTGTGGCCCAGTCGGGGTTCGCAAGTTTTAATCCTTTTCGGTGCAGACTACTCTCTCTTCTACTATTTCATGCTTTGGCTGGTTGTCGCGGTCTCTGCGATCTCCTTTATCATGATTTACGGTATCGAATATGTCTCGTGGCCAAGGCTGATACCACCAACGGATATTATTTACTACGAGGGACCGGGATACCGCTCTGCACACCATGGCAAAGGCTTGAAAGGCTCATTCGCCCAGAAATTTGGTTTGTCGGGGAAAGTTTTCTCCGCGAATGCAGTTCCGACAGGTAGGAAAAGGGCGCTGACTGTGAGCAAGATGGAGGAAATAGAGATGGGAAACAAGCAAAGAGTAGACTAGGATTGGAACTTGTGGTCTCCTACGTTTCTCGCGTACTACTTTTGTGCTCTTCATTCCCAGGTTGTTACTCAATTTGGGCGTGTGGCCGAACGCAACAGCGGAGTTTAGATATTTCCAAAACTTCCGCAACGCATATTGCAGCACCCACTCTTCGTTGCATAAGAATGTCCGGAAAAAAACGCGCTTCTCCTGGCGCCGTCACGGAAAAAAACCCTCTTGAGAGCGTTGAGCTCAGCGACGAGGATGCCCAAAAATTGCAAGACGTCCAAAAGCAAATTGAACGTGCTGAACTACTCCTAGGTGGGTTGCATTTCGCTGAAGGTATTGAGGCCCACTATAATCTGAGCTCCCTTCAGAGCGCCGTGGACATCAGACGCTTCGCCCTGTCTACGAAAAACGACGCGATGTTGCTAAAGCGATACCGAAGTTTTGGCCTATTGCGTTGATGAACCATCCATTAATTGGCTTCCAAGCTCAACATAACATTGATCGCATTGCCTTGAGTTACTTGGAAGATTTGTGGGTGGCACGCGATGCTAACGAGCCAAGATGCTTCACCATCGAGTTTGTGAGTTTTCTGTCGCGTTTTGTGCCATATTACTCACAGTACTCTCTGGCACGTAGCATTTCAAACCAAACCCGTACTTCACCGATTCTATCCTGAAAAAAGAGTACAAGTATGTTCCACCGCTCGAGGCTGCTGATGAGCAGCCCGACGAGGATGGCCTGACTCCCTCAATGCTTGCTTTCGTGTGGGCTCGTGATGTCAAGCCTTCGGTACGCATACTGGCCACACGTACTCTGAGATTTTTTTAATCATTTTTACCTAGGCCAACAAAGTCAATTGGAAAGATCCCGAGAACGCGTTGACAAAATTGCACCCTCGTGTCGAAGAAGAAGACGTGGAAGGATCCGACGTGCCTGCTGAAGCTGGCAGTTTTTTCAACTTCATCGAAGTTGCCTCGGATCCATTCGATGTAAGTTGACTTACGAAACATGCGTGTGACAGGGTTCATCCGGGTTTAGATTGGAACTACCATCGCCAACGAAGTTTTTGTTGAAGCTACCGACTACTTCCTCGGAAATGTTCCATCAGACGAAATCGACTCCGAGGATGACGAGAGTGATGACGACGACGAAGCCGAGGAGATTGATTTGGAAAAGCCCAGAACTAAAAAGCAGAAAAAGGATTGAATGTACGCTCGGCAGCATCTACATCCACTACATATTTATTCTGTCCTGATATCGTTGGCTTGACAATGACTGTAGTGATTCGCGACACTCTGTAGTTCGATATCGATGTGTTTCGTTACAATGTTTTTCTTTGACTGGAAAGGTGTAAGCGCTAGATCAAGTACGTTATCTTAAACGCTTACTTCAACCTAGGGAAGACCAAAAATGACAAGGAAATTGCACAACGTTGTAAACTACACTGAATACCAACTCAGTCCAAGATTCTTCGGACAAGAAGAGGAAGGGAACTTGGTCCCTCTCCTACAATCCTGGGCCGGATGACAAACGTCTGGAAACTTTCTATGTTGCACTGGCATGTAAATGAAAATTGACGCAAGAGAATAACCGTCAGGGCCTATGTGGGATAGTCTCAACTTTCACTACAAAGATTATACTTCTGTACTCACTTTAATTTCGGCAGCTGCAAAATTCCTGCCTAAACAGCCTCGCGGACTGGAACCATGGTCAGTGGGATGGCGGGTGCCCGAATTGGTCCCCTCACCCGAGGCTGAACGCGAACAGGTCGCGGTTGTTTCGGGCGTTGCGTTGCAGCCATCGCTCTGGTCGGAACACATCGGCATCGGGTCCCCATGTGGACTTATCCTTCTGAATCACATTTACCGGCATGAACAAGACGGTCCCCTTTGGTATAATGAGGCGAGGGTCAGTGGTGCCAGGCAGGGGCTCGGATAAGGGAACGATGGTGGTTTCGGAAGCCTAGGGGATCATTAGCCATGACAAGGGACAGAATACAGATTGAGGCACCTGATGGTGGTTCTCCAACACCGGGGGATGCATACGTAACGTTTCCATGAAGAACGCGTGGAGTAGCGGGAAATCGTTATTCAATGCATCGTATGATGGATCGCATGCGTTTGACACCTCATTCCGGATAGCTTCTTGTCTTTTTGGGTCCATGGCCAACTCATAAAAGAGCCACTGCCAATGATTAGGTTGTAGAGACGTCGCTCCGGCGACAGGTGCTGCTTACAGTGATCGTAGCGGATACAGGCTCGTAGCCCGCAGAGATGATTGTCCGCATTTGTGCTGCCACTTGCTCATCATCCAAATAGGGTGTCATAGATAACCTATCCTCTCTCACTGATTGTTTGTTAGCCCGGGTCAAAAAAAAAAAAAACCTCTGAGCGTACGCATTAAGGACATCAATGACTTGCTATCGGGGTCATTGCTAAGTTTCGCGTCTCTCAAGATGAACATGGCCAGTTCTCCAAGCTCCTCGCGAGTCTTGCGGATGAGGTGACCTTTCTTACCGAAGTGCAAGACCCACGGGGCGAACCAAAAGAGGGCTCGCATATAGAACGTCCATTGCGTCTTCTCATGGTTCGTCAGGCTATCTAGAGCATTTACCAGAGCATGGGGTTGGCCGTTCAGGCAGCCGAAGTCGTGCGAGAATGCAGCACGCCCGATGGTATCAAGCCTGTTCGGATACGTATGAGCATCCTGTCGGCCACTTAATTGGAGTACATGCGCAAATCGGCCGGCCCAATTCGTCATTTCGATTGTGACTTGAGCAGTTTGAGAGTCATCAAAAATCTTTTGCCATTGGGTGGCCATCTCCAGGAAATTCGGACTTTGTCTATGCATCGAATGGTTGAACTCACCTTTGTGGCGTTCTCATAAAACAGTGTCGTCAGATGCCTCACAGATTGGGTGCTGAGATATTAGTCGAGTTCAAATGGAATCTGCTGTGTCATTCTGAAATCGAGTTACCTCAATGCAGGTGCAACGGTCCTGCGTTGTCTTTCGTGCGTTTTTTTCCCTGTGGAAAGAAGGTCGGGATGGTCCAAGTCATGACACGGAATCATATCACCTTCCACCCAAAGAATGCCTTCACCAAGTAGTAAACGGAACCATGTTCTTACGCCATTGGGCTTGGGGAAAAGATACGTTCCTTCCCCCACGATGTAGCTGACCGCACGAGAGTCAGTGATGGACAGAATCTGGTGCTTTGGAGGACCATCTCAGTAAGGCGGACTCGATGCACAGAAAGGCGAACCCCGAATGCGCCGGAAAACCGCACAACTTTGCCAAACTTACGATGCCACTCTACATAGTGGGTGCCGGGCGAGTCGTGATAGAGGATTTGCTCCTCCCCCCACAGCCACGAGTGAGGTTTTGGGCCAGGGACATGCCGCAAGACGAGCATGGCGGCGATTCTGGGGTGGACGAAGCGGAGAAGACACACAAGGCCCAGGGCGAGCACGAGATGAAGAGCCGGTATCATCTGGGCGCTGTGGGGGGGGATATCGATGCATTAGTGGTCTGGTCTTATAGCTGTTCATCATTGCATGTGGTATTGTGGATGGGTGACGTGTCGTCCAATCTGGCAAGTTGCAAGTCAACACCGGACGTGTATGTACGGACATGTCTGGTCAAGAGTCACCCGCGAAGCTTCATCTCCCCAGCCTCCGCCACCGGCCTAACTTTAACGTGGAAGATCAGACAGACATTATGCGCCCTCACCGCAAGAAACTGATCTCATCCTCCTTGGATAGCATTCACATTTCCCCCCGTGCCCAAACCATGGCGCTGCACTCAAGAAGAGCCTCAGATACAGTCGAACGCGACGAGGTGCAGCTCTCTCTCTTGTCCCAAGAGCACGAACCGGCACACGACGATGCAGTGTCGTTTGGCAATGTCCACAGAAAAAACAAGACCCTTTCCGTCAAAGACAGAAAAGCAATGACATTGCTCATCGTTCTTTGTCCGTCTACTCCTTCCCATCATCTCTCTTCTGTAGCTCACCACCCTCAGACCTCATTCAGGGTGTTCCAGTGAGTAACACTCGTCTCTGGCGAAACCACGCTAATACCGATACTCGTAGTTGGGCCTCGCGCTTGGTATGCACACATTTTCCTCTCCATCTATCATCTAACTCCTCACCATTCTAGGCTCCGTACCGTTCATTCTACGAGAACATCTGTCTTATTCACAGCTCGGAGTGTTTGCTCTGTGCGGTTATCCGTATTCTCTCAAGCTGCTATGGTCGCCCATCGTCGACTCTACCTACTTTTCCTCCGTCGGTCGGCGCAAATCATGGATCATTCCGATGCAGTTCATAATCGGTTCCATGATGCTCTATATTTCGAGAAACGCAGAAAGATTATTCGAACATGTTCGTTCTTTTCTCCTGTTTTGTTTTGTTTTAACCTGAACCTCATCAGCCGGCGGACAACGTGCACGAACTCACGTTCGCATTTACTTGCCTTGTCTTCTTCTCCGCAACGCAAGGTATGTGTCTTTGCCCCTTGCGACCAGTTGGTTGACACGTCCCTCTGTGATAGACATTGCTGTAGACGGCTGGGCTCTGACGCTTTTATCTCAAGAAAACCTGTCTTTCGCATCTACTTGTCAGACGATCGGTTTGAATACAGGCTTTTTTGCATCCTTCACAGTATTCCTGGCATTCAACAGCGAGGCGTTCTCGTATGTTAATTTTTCTCTGCTGTGGTGTCTGCTCACGTGCCTCCCAGTCAAAAATGGGGAATACCGCGTTTGACCATGACCACATACCTACAGTTCTGCAGCCTCCTGTGCTTTGGCGTCACTTTCTGGCTCGTCCTTTTCGAGAAAGAGGTGTGTATGAGATTGCAAACAGCTATGTATTGGGTCTTTAATCCCATTGCAGGGGGCCGAGTCGCACGATGATTCCGAAATGACGGTCTCGTCCGTGTATAAGACTATCTGGAACATTTGCAAGTTAAAACGTAGGTATCGGTGGGTTTGCAAATGGTCAGTATCATTTATATGCCATCCCTACAGATGTACAAGCTCTCGTCGTCATGCATTGCTTTGCCAAAATTGGTTTCCAAGCCAATGAGTCGGTCACAAATCTGAAGATGATCGAAAAGGGACTGGGTCGTGAAGACCTCGCCATTGTCGTCCTTATAGACTTCCCGTTCCAAATCCTTGGCGGCTGGCTCGCCGCCAAGTGGTCAAATGGGAATAAGCCACTGCGCCCATGGATATTGGCGTTTTGGCCACGGCTAGCTTTTGCCTTGATGTCCGCGCTTATTGTTTATTGGTTTCCAACACCACCGCTATCTTATGGGTTCTTCGCATACCTGGTGATACATACTGTTTTGCAGGGATTTGCATCGTGAGAGCCTCTTCATGCAGAATTCCTTTTTTTTTTCTTATCAATTCGTTAGTACTATTCAATTCGTTAGCATCTCGGCCTTTCACACGAGGGTCTCCGACCCTCTGATTGGAGGGACCTACATGACGGTGAGTGTCACCATTTTCTGCAATTTCCGCAAAAGTTTTGATATGCACAGTTGCTCAACACGTTCACGAACCTGGGAGGTACTTGGCCAAAGTATTTTGTTCTGAAAGGTTGGTTTTTCACCACAATAGATGGCTTCCAACCGACCATTTCCAAGGTGTGGATTACTTCAGCGAGGCATATTGTAGAGTCAAGGATGCAGACACAGAGCTGCTCGTAAAAGGTATGACAGATGCATCGCAATCAATAGAGCGCGAGAGGCTAACGTGCGGTCCAGCTGCTGAATGTGTGTCGGAACGAGGCAAAGAGCTTTGTGCTGACATAAGTGGAGAGTGTGTGACCAAGCAGGACGGGTACTATTATATCTCAGCGATCTGCTTGATTTTCGGGGTGGTCTTTCTCGTTGGATACATTATCCCGACGGCCCGTAAGCTGCAAGGTGAGTTAGTGTTGAGCCTGGCTAGGATATTGACCGACTTGATGGCAGCGATTCCGGTGCATCGATGGAGGATTAATGTAGAATGAGCCTGCCCTAAAGCTTTGTCGGGATGGATAGTGTAATTAAACGCGAGTTTTCCACCACTGGATTTTGAAATCGTTCTTTGAGTACAACCCTCTGAGATCTTTGTTATCCTACAACCAGCCAGTTGTTTTACAATCCCGCAAAATGGCCACTACAACTATGCACTTTGGTCCAGAATGGATGCGTGCAAAACCCCAAACGCCTGCCCGTCACCAGCCCCCGCCATCTCCGCCACCACAGGTGGTATCGGCCGCTCAGCAGCTCGGCGCATCTACCTACTCTGCCCTCGTCACTCCGGTGACCCAGGAACTCGACAAACGCGACGAATCTCGGCCATTCAGATATACTAAAGAGGAAATGCTTAGAATCTACAAAGAGGGTGGCGGAAAGGGTGGTCTTAATCTCGAAGTGGAACGCTGGGAGGGTATCGTCCGTGACGTGGGCAATGAGCCGGCTGGTCTCCGTGAAATGAACGAGTTGGAAAAGAAGGTCCGTAGTGTTCGTGTATCGTGTCTTGTGCCTCGTTCACTCACACGAGGTATCTAGCTTTTCACCGGGCCTCTTAATTCCGAACTTCGTCGGCGCCAGTCAACAGATTTGACGAATGCATTATCTTCACCATCCGATAGACAACGTTTGAGCCATCCAAACTCTGCAACAAATAGCACTATGCGTTACGGCCCTTTTCTGGGAAGGAGGAGAGACAGTACAGGTGATTCCGAGAAAGTTATTACTCTTTTATCGCTCATATCTATTCTAACAAGATCAACCTCCACTTGCTCTGCCTCGTAAACTATCTATTTCGAATATCCAAGGTGGTACATTAACATCACCTCGAGACGCACTTCCTTCACCTCGCAATAGGATTGGCGCTTTTGGCTCTGGTTTCGACGGAGTTCTTAATAGCGGTGATTCTTGGGCGAGGAGACGGCCTTCTGTGGGTGTGGCTGGAGCTGGTGGCGGTGGCGGTATACTAGGTCGAGGAGAAGGGAAGGAAGAGGACGCTCGGCGTTCAGAAATCAAGGAAGAGGAAGAAAGTACGGGACATCACTCAGCCAATGCTCACGATAGTGATCCGGCTGCCATTATTGACCAATCGTCTTCTCCTGGTCACGATGTATCTCCACCAGACGCGGCACCGGATGGCCAAGTCTCTTTGTCGGGGTTCGACTTAGTTGGCCAGAGCATGGCAGGTATGAGTTTGGAAGCGCAGAATCAACCTAATTCAAATCCACGAGTCTTATCCACGACAAATACTCTCCCATCTGGCCCCCCTCCTGGTTTGACCGATCCTGCAAGTATTGAATGGTCATACTTGGACCCTCAAGGTCAAGTGCAAGGTGAGTATACCTTAGGGTCAAGTAACTGTGCTGTGATTAATCTAATGAAATATAGGTCCCTTCCGGGCGGATCTGATGCAGAAATGGTTTGATGAAGGCTACTTTACCCCCGACTTACTCATGAAGCGCACTCACATCGACGCAGATTGGATTGCTGTCGGAATACTCGAAAGGCGTGCGGTCGGAGGAAAGATTTTCCTCTCCCAGATTTCCAACGGTCCACCGGGCCTTGCTATTCACACAGAATCCCCGAAGAGCTACTCTCCGGTCCACGAACAAAACATGTTTAATGGATACCAACCTGTTCCAACCCGGACCTTACGGACCACTTTGGATTCATACTTGAGTGGCTCCTCTCCTACCGTCGAGTCACCTTCATCGCCCCTCGGTGCCGGCAGGTTTGGAAACGGCTCTCCGGATCCGTCTACGTTTGGTGGTAGAGTAGGAAGTAACGTGTACTCCAGCGATCCCACCTTTGGAGGGCGGACCTTTGGAGGGCGAGCAGCGTTTCAAGATTCGGTTTCGGATGCACGAATCCCCAATAACAATCCCTTAGGGAAGGCAGCACCCACAATCGACACGTTTAACGCTTACAGTGGAGGTGGTGATAGTTCACCTTGGTCAGCTGGGCCAGGTCAAATCACCCAGGGCTTTAATGACAATGAACAGCATCCTTATTCCAATGGGTTCGACGGCATGGGGTCTGGCATGATAGGGAACCCCCTTCCTGTCAACCATGTCCACAGTATCAACCAAGAACATTTTGGCGACACAACGTACAGCGTTATGGGCAGTCTCAATGGTCGTCATGACTCCCCGATTGCACGTCAGCCATCTGAGGCCAATGGGATGTCGTTCAACAGTAATCCGGTGAACGGTCTTGGCTCCCAGTTTGGTGCACCAACACAGTTCTCGCAGTCTCCCTCCGCCCCCTATGCAGTACCACAATACCGCCAGTCTGTTTCACCATTTAGAGATCTATTACCACAGACCTCGGAAGCTCCCAATGTCACTCAGACGCCAACTTCTGCTATACCACCAAACGGTGCCTCGCCGTGGACTACTCATTCTCGGCCTTTCGAACCTCCTGCCGCTCCTTCACCCGTCGTACCACCCGCCCGACCCCAGGCATCAGAATGGATAGCACCTCAACCGACACAGCCAGTTGACCCTTCGCCCTGGTTGATGGCCTCATTGCCGGTCGTGGATGATGCTTGGAGGGAAATGCCCGGCCCGAACAGTCTCACCTTTAGCAACCTTGGACAACATAACAAACTGCAACAGCAGGAAGAGGGTTCAGATGACGGCGTCGTTTCTCCCATGGAGGATGCAGTTCCTCTTCCACCCAACACGCAACCGGCACTGACCGAGTCAACGAACGCTGTGTCAGCCAGCATAACGACCATAGTCTCTCAGTCTGTCACCACTTCTGCCCCTACCCCAGGTACTCCAGGTCCAACGACACAGAAGGCAAGGCGCAAGTCGACCACGCGTGATGTTCAGGCCCCCGCACCCAAGGTAGCACCTCCACCCACTCCAACTGTTGTCAGAGATCAACCCCCCACCCTCGCGCCTCCAGCTGCTCAACCAAAGCCTGCCTGGACTGTCGAAGACGACTCCAAGAAACAGAAGGGGGCCGGTGTGACGATGAGCTTGAGGGAGATTCAAGAAGCAGAAGTAAGGGAAGCTGAGGCACGCAAGGCTGCTGAGAAGGAGCGAGAACGCCTAGCCCGTGCGAACACTGCTGCCAGTGGAAATTCTGTTGCCGAGGAGAGTCAACTATTTACATCTTCCTGGGGTTTGCCTACATCACAAGTGGGTGCGCGAAATATGATACCACCCAAGGAGACATCGACGAACAGCTCCATACCCGCGACGCCCGCAGCCCCAGTATGGACGAACGCGACCCCTGCACCTACAGCCAAGAAGACTATGAAGGAGATTCAGGATGAAGAAGAAAGGAGGAAAAAGCTGGCCGCGAAAGAGAGCATGGCGTCTGCAACTGCACGGCGGGCGTACGCAGAGACCACTGTCAAGGTATACCGGTGATCTTATTTACCTCGGAACGGTTGCTGATACTTCGTAGGTTGTACCTAGCGCCCAAGCCATAGGTAGCCCTTGGACGACTGTGGGCGCCAACGGCAAACCCACCCCTCCTGCAACGAATGCGCCTCGCCCAGCAGTGAACACTTCTCCAAACAATCCCACACCTACGACAACATTACGCTCCAATGGTTCGGCAACCCGTCAAGCAGTGGCTACAACCGTGAAAGTGGCAACCCCACGCGTTGAGGATTTCCCCATTACGCCATCCCACGATTTTTTGAAGTGGCTGGGCGAGTCGCTGAAAGGATTGAATAGCTCGGTCAATTGTGAGTGGACTGAGACCCGTTTCAGCTAACACGGGGTCTTATGTCTCGATCAAACCAGTGGAAGAAATAACGTCAATGCTGCTGTCTTTCCCTCTTGATCCCGATCAGTCGACTATCGAGATCATTTCTGATCTCATCTATGCAAATAGTACGACCCTCGATGGCCGTCGTTTTGCATCAGAATACGTCAACAAGCGAAAGGCTGATGCCGCAACTCGACGTGGGATCGTAGGTGCTTCGGGCCCGAGCAGTAAACCAGCGTCCATTGCTGATGTGGTGAAGACACAACCGAAGCCCGTGCAACAGGAGTGGGGGTTCAAAGTGGTAAATAAGAAGAAGAAGGGGGGGAGATCGTAAAGTGGAATGCGACCTATTCAACCCGTATCTTGTACAGGTGACTGCTTGGATAGCTTGTTTACAAGTTGAGACTCTGAAACACCACTGTGAAACTATATGATCATTTCCAAGCGAAACACCCAAACCCTCGTCGGGTTAGGTTAGAACGAATCAATAATGCAATGCCCGTATTCTAGGTAGTAGTAATAATCATTCTCTTGCTGGAGAGAGCGGGAAATAGTTTTAATAATACTACAATACATCTAGTTTCTACGAAATACATCGTATTGAACGAGCGTGCTCTTCTATTCGTGCATGACTACATCAATCGCATCTCGAGGATCGTATCACAATCATGAGGAAGAGGTATCCTGGTATATCTTGACGCTTGATACTTCCCAGTCTGTCCAGTGATCCGCTGAGTGCCGCAATGTAAGCCAAGCTGGATGACTCACAAGCTTCGTTGAATGATGATCCGCTCGCTTGTACGAACTGAGCGCATGTCGCAAATCCAGTTTGCTGCTGACAACTGACTGATTGTCCAGGTACACCAGTGCTACCCCAGACACCTTCGGCCCAATCACCGCTGCACACTGTTCGTCAGGAGATCCTTGCTCTGAAGGACGATACACCTACCAAAGCGTAGTGTCGAATACTGCGTTGTGGTCCTTGAACATATTGGAGATATTACAAAGACTCGAGTTCGGCCAGAATGCCATGGGAGTGGGCCAGTTTTGCGGTTGTGGTGCGCCGGCCGTGATATCGGTGGGTATCGAACCCCTCTGAAAATACCATACTTTAATCCCCACGTTGTTAACCCAATACACTGTCCCGGAATCATTAGCATCGCCGATGTACTAGGCGTGTGCAACCCACTCACTAACATAAACACCACCACCAACCGAGTTGAAGCCGTTACCAAAGCTAGTAGTACTAGGGGAACGCATGCCGCATCCTGCATTATTTGACTGCGCAGCAGAACAATCGGTCCCTCCCACAACAGTGCCTGTGATGTTTAGCAGAGTCGAGTTGGAAGTAGAGATGCTGCACCCAACCCCGGTGTGAATCGTGGCTTGGTTGTCTGTGTAGTTATTGACACCTTCCACGATATCGATCTCGCCGTTATTAGGCCAGTTGGGCCCATCCGTCCAGAACGCTGTGATACACAGTCGTGTTAGTTTCAATGCCATTTATGAAAGGAAAAGAAGTGATATCCACCAGGCCACGTCCCACACCCCGTGGGCATATGCACAGCATCAAGAATCACCAATCCCTCCGTGAACGTCAAATTTGTGGTAATCCTCACACTCATTCTGTTGCTTTGTACGGTAGGTGTCGTCTCCACCCTCATCACTGCATTTCCAGCACTGTTGATTTCGATAAGTCCGGCACCTTGAGCTGTGCCTTGATCCACGTATTGCACGTTTCCGTTGGTTGGATCGGCTGCGGTGAAAAAGGTCCAGCCATTGAAGAAAGTGGAGCCTGAATATGTAGCGATAGGTTTCCAAGATGAAGGTGGGACAGAAGTAGTGGCGGGTTGAGAACTGCTTGCTGTAGAGGTGCCGCTCGGAGAGGAAGAGTTCCCGTTTCCACTGGACACAATGACGCCGCCACCATCTGAGACACAGTACACATTCTGTGTTGGCGCAGAACCAGGCTGCGCAACGAGGACTCCGCCGAAAGCAATACGGAGGTCGCGTGCTAAGCTGGAACTGTGCTTAACGGCAACCTTGTGTGCATGGGATAAGAATGAATTGCGGGCAGTTGTGAGTGATGGAAAGAGGGTGAAAGTGGAGGAGAGCGTAAGAGTGAGGAACACGGATAGGTGCATCGTTTCTGCAGCGTAAGTTGTACGAGTAACGTGGTGAAAGCTGTTTGATCGAGCTGAGATGGGCGTCGTGCAGGACACTAGCACAGTTGCCACAGGGTCGAGAGGGAAGGGGAAGAGAATGAGTGCAGCAACCAAAAACAAGTACTGCAACTTAGGGTCCGGTCAACGAACCCGATAAATGGATGATACCCTCGGCGTAGCCTTGGGCTCCACGATCGTCTAAAAGAAGTCGTCTAGGACTCCTGGGATCAAGATTAGTATCTCGAGATACGATGGACGGGAATAACAGGGAGCCCAGAGGCTGGTGGCCTGGGAGTGAATACAGAAGGAAAACCAAGAGGAGTGGCGTGGAAGGAACAGTCGGGAGCTCGTTTCGAAAACAACGCAATGACAGCGAGAGACGAGGGAGGACCACAACGCACCGAAATCCTTATCTAGGATGGGTAAAGCAATGCCTTGAAAAGCGGTCTGGGAGACAGTGGTAGAAAGGTATGCCGAAGTCCGGGTATCGCGCGGCGAGGGGACCACGAGGCAGCGGGCAATTGGACCGACCCGTTGAACGTTGTGATCGCCGTGCCTGCTGTTTGAGAGGAAAGAGGACAACGGTTTGTGACATATTTAAAGGTCCACGGACCATTGTGTATTGTCTCGCTTCCGTGCCAATGAACAATTGAAGACAATGCAATATCAAGAAAACTGTCCTGGGAAACAGGCCCAAGAAGGCAAACACCATAAAAATAGAACAGGATAGCCAAAAGTTCGATGAAAAAGGGAGACAGCACATGATGATCACGTTGTAACCTACACGTGTCACCAACTCAGTGGCCCCGAATGGCCTCAGTGGTGCGATCCGGAGAATGCTTCTCGCACGCTTCTCCTCAGCTCCTCGTGTTCCCTTCCATTCGAGCTCCCTAGCGACGACCCTCCGATGTGCGAGCCAGCTACGCTTTGCGGGAGACCACTATCAATGTCACCGTCTACAAACTCGAGGATGCGCCTCGCAAGCAACTGTATCTCCCCCTGCCCCTCAGCTGCCTCTGTATCTGCGTACGATTGTGAAGCAGAATGATGTGAGCGGGGTGTACCGATAGAGGAGGTGGGTGTTGGCGTCCGTGACGATGCAAGCTGACGGATGGGAGGGTTCAGCAGACCAGAATTCCGAATGTTGCTGATTAATTGCGGATCTAGAGACAATGATCAGTCAGCGTGATCCGAATGAACTTGATTCCATACCTCCTGACTCTAACAATTGCACAATTGTCCATACGGCAATGTGTTGGAACGTTGCGTCTGGGCTTGTCAGGAAATTATAAAGGTATCGATGCATTCCGCCATCGGGTTTGTCCCAGACGTCATTAAACGCCGAGTAGTCGTCCGTGGCCGTCCGCCCGTCTGAAAAAAGTTGTAAGAAATATTTCAATCCTGCAGGGTTGGCATACCCTTAGAAGACAGATTGCCAAGAGCCGCAGCGCTATTACCCTGTACCTCGGAGCTAGGCGAATTCGTCAGAGGGATGAGAACTTCGCAGATGCCCATCTCCAAAAGTTGACCCTTGAGTTCGTCTATAGAAGGTCAACTTTTATCATCCCGTCGTCGAGACATCGCCTACCACTCAGGGCCAAAACAGCAACGCACGCCGTCATCTCGCTCTGCACGTTCATCGGTACTTCAAGAACAAGTTCCTTGATAGATTGTATAGCCCCAGCCTTGACGATCGCCAACTTGTTCTTCTCTGAACTAGCAGCGAGGTTACGAAGCGTAGAGATAGCGTGGCATTGAACTTCTTCGTTGTCTTTGAACGAGAGAAGGTTAATCAAAGGTTGAAGAAAACCAGACTCGATGATTGGTGACTCGTTCTGTGGGTGGATCGAGACATTGCGGACACAGGCAGCAGACGACAGGATGAGGGGGAGGTAAGTTGACTGCAAAAGGCGTAAAAGGGAATTGAGACCATCGGCTTTTACGATCTCCAATTGGTATTTCTCTGCAATAACAATACCCGAGGATTAGTGGCAGCGTAGGATATGCAACATGTGGATTGACCATCACTAGCAAGATTTCGGAGTGCCAACGCGGCTTGGCATTGTACCTTGAGAGAGGGACTATCCATGAGCGCAACAAGACTCGTGACCAGTTTAGGCTCGGTTTGAGCAAGTTTCTTGCGGTTCGCGCCATCGACGGCGATATTGCTAAGCGCCGTAGTGCAGTAATATTGCACGTCCGTGTCCATGGAGTTTAACAGACTGACTAATACAGGGATAGCACCTGCATTGACGAGCTGCTGCCGATTCTCATCTACACGAGGTAGTTCAGCACCACTGGCTGTTAGGACTGTTGTTGGATCACGCACCGGAATGCGTCATGTTGAGGAGAGCACCGGTGGCATTGCGCTGAACCCGCATGTCTTTGGAGCGTGCGAGGCGAGTGAGCGGGACGAGAGCGCCGGACTTTGCGATCTTTGTCTTGTTGTCGTCTACACGTGGATGGCAACGAGGGGAGTGAGATTATCCATCAAAAACAGTCAGGACGTATACACACCATGCGTTGCAAGATTTGTTACACAGCCAACGGCGTTGCATTGGACCTCTACGTTTGGACTGAGCATCTGTCTAATGAGGGGTTCGAGGCCGCCAAGTTTGACGATGAGGAGCTTGTTGTCAGCTGCAGGGGAATCATCCACATGGACTGGATGTGAGAAACACGAGCGGAACATACTGTTTACTGCCAAATTACCGAGAGCGGCACTGGCTGCACGTTGAACCTCGGTGTCTTGACTGGAGAGAAGGAAGAGAATAGGATCGAGCGTGTCGCGACCGACGGGACGGACTTCCTTCTCTGTGATCTCTGCAAATGCGAGCGCAGCACTACGTTGGAGGTCAACATTGTCGGAGAAAGAGAGTGTTGTTAGGGCGGTGAGGGGAGATCCCTGGAAGAAATTGGTCGTCGTGCGATCTGGGAGATGTGAAATTAGGAATTGGTGGGACGAATGGACCCAGAGCATACTCTCGAGATACTGAAGTAAGTCGGCAACTGCTTCACGTTCGTTCTCTAAAAGAAGGGGTTCGTATTGTTGAGATCTACGTGAACGGACTGGGACAAGGGGATGGGTCAGGATGGAAACGCAGGGTATATGCGCGGGACACGCACAGCAGGAGTCACAGCAGCTACTCACGACGCCCATTGTTGGAGAGGGAAGGAAGGAGAGAGGGAATGACCTTTGGCTTGCACTTGCGGGCCCAAGTCGAAAACGTTACATACCGTGGGAATATGTCTCGCAAGCTGCCGATGTTCCAAAGGGCTAACCCTAACCCTAATTGTCCCCAACGTTCTCGACACGATGGCAGAGCCCTCCTGGCAAGAACAGATACGCCTTCGTCTCGCAGAACGCAATGTCAAGCAGAACGCGTTCGCGTCGATCATCGAACAATGTCTGTACTCCCTTCCCCTTTGTCATCTCCCAACTCACCCAAGCAGACCGCAGACTAGCACAGCAGACCAAGCTGCTCAAAGAGCGCAATGCGTCCCTCCTCAAGGCCGTCGGCTCAGTCCGCGCCAATCCATCCAGCTCAACAGTATACATACCTGGCACCGCGTCCGGCGAAGAGTACGTCATCCCTTCACTCATCTTTCACTCACCTACATCCTCGTTCGTGTAGGAACCCCGTGCGCGCAGCTTACATGGCGTCCCTCGAGTCTCAGATATCTTCCCTCCGCGACGAACTCGCCTCAGTATACAAGACACAAGGCCAGAACGCCCAGCGCCTTCTCGCAATGAATGAGACTCTCCGCGAAAAGGAGGAGCTTTCTCGCATCGAATCAGAGAACCTTCGCAAAGCGCGAGAGGATATCGATCGTCTACGAAGAAAGGTCGACCAACACAATGAGTTGATGATGGAGAAGGATCGCACAGCACAAGTAAGCACCCGACTTCCCGTCTCCAACGTGGTCCATGATGTAACTTTCGCAGGTTCTTCACGACGAGATCAATACACTTCAGCTCGAGCTCGGCCAGATCGAGGAGCGCAATCAGATCCTCACAAAGGATAATGCCAAACTCCTCCAGCGCTGGCTTGATGACAAGCAGTCGCAGGCCAACAAGATGAACGAAGCGATGGACTTTTACGAAGACATGCGCTCGCGACACCAGGCTGTTGTTGACTGGCGCGGTACCGACGGGCCGCAAGCACCTCACTCACTCACGGCGTCGGGAAATGGGGTGCGTCCGGGGGAATCGACCGAGCCGACGACGACGGATGGGCAAAGATCTCGGCCACAGACGAATCAGGATCAGAGTCCGAATGGCTAATCGTGGATGACTAGATGTCTCTTGCTGTTCTGTAGTACCCTTACCATACCCCCGCATCACGATCGCACACAATCAAACGAGTACCATTCGGATGGAGAACCATCCTCTACAGAGGATATATAGAGAAGTAAACTGAGTTGTGCAGATACTAAAACGAAGCCGAAACGCGTGAACCGTGGCAGAACAACAAGATAGGAGATCAGGGTGGTAGTGCGACAGATGGTGATAACGAACAAGGAAGGACAAAAGTATGGATGACAGTTCAGGAGATACCATACATAACTTCTTTCATCTGTTTTGATTGCAATTCTGCAGAGTTGGGAAAGGAAACAAACTGTAGAAGTAGAGGAAATGAGCACTCTTGGAGCAATTTCATGGCTACAGTCACGAGAGCATGACGATGGATGAATCGGAAGAATATAACGATGCAAAGTAGCAAAAAATTCAAGCACCCTGGCCCTCTGTGCCTGGCTGGCCAGCTTGTTGGCTGTAATATCCTAGTCATAATCGTCAGCTGAATCCACCAAATCTTCAAAGACCTTACCACCCCAATAGTTGGAATAGTATGAACTTGGGTCTCCGGTGGGCCATTGGGCCTGACCACCCTGGGCGGCAGCGCCGGGCCCGACGGATCCATCTGTCGCACCTGGCTGACTAGCTCCAAGTCCAGTGCCGACAGCGCCGGCAGCAGCCTGTTGCATTCCCGGGCTTGCGGGATTGGCACCGCCCGCGGGCTGGTTAGGGAACCCGGCGTATGCACCAAAACCGTACTGTCCGTAGGTGTTGGGCTGCGGAATGCCGTACATGGGCTACGAGAGCATGGAAATGAGACGAATGAGAAAAACAAAAGTAAACTGACTTCCTCACCATATTGGTATACGGTGCCGCCGTAGGAGAAGGACTCATAGGACTAGGTTGCACAGTCGCACCATCAGCCCTATCCTTACCCCAACTACACTTGATCGGCCTGCCATGCACCATCTGACCTTGCAGCTGAACGATTGCCATAGCAGCATGCTCGTGTGTATCAAGCTTAACGAACGCAAAGCCACGATCAGCTTGCATGCGAATTTCGGAAAGATAGCCGATAGATTGGAACAACGGAATGAGGTCTGCTTGGGTGCAGTAGGGTACCAAGTTGCCAACATAAACAGTGGTGTTGTAAGAAGGCGTTTGCTGGACAACGGACTCGTAGGAGAGAGGACCACCCTGGAAATTGATTGGTGCAGGTGCAGTACCGAGCGTCCCAGCGGGACGAGGAGGAGGTGCTGCTACTGCTGCTGCTGCTCCCTGAGTTTTTTGATTCGCCCAGTTGACACGGATAGCGCGGGAGCCGAGCCATTCTCCATTCATGGTAGCGATGGCCTGCTCAGCGTCCGTCTTGTCCCTGAAGGCGAGGAAGCCGTAACCACGAGATTTGCCGGAATTCATATCCCACATCACACGAGCATCGGATAATGTGCCAAAGGCGCTGAAAGCCTTGGCGAGAACATCATCGTTGACCTCGGGGGAGAGATCGCCGACGAAGACGTGATAATGTCCGGTGGTATCCTCCTTGTTTTGCTGACCTTGGTAAGCCCAGTTGACACGAATTTCTGTGTCGAAAATTTTGCGACCATTGAGGGTCTGCAGAGCGGTCTCGGCAGCACGCATGTCGAGGTACTCGACGAAACCATAGTTGAGGCCGCCATGCTGGTAGTTACGGTCTGGGATGATTTTGACATGCTGGACCGGACCAGCGACGGCAAAGATCTCGGTGAGCATGTACTCGGTTACCCGAGGGCTCAGGTTGCCGACGTAGAGATGGGCCCGCCTCTGTTGGATGGGAGGTCAAGTGGGGAGGGGAGGGGGAAGAGGAGAACATACTGGAGCCTCGGCTGGGCCACCCATGCCTATGGGGTTCATGACTTAATAGAGAGACTGAGACTAGAGAAGGAAATGAAGAACGAGTTGGACGGATGAGAGGAGGAATACGTACAGGAGGAAAAGATAATCTGATGAGTGAAGGACGAGTCCGAGAGAGATGCGAGATAGAAAAAGACAGACGGAAAGGAGAAATAGAGATAAAATGAGAAAAAGAGAACACAGAGAACACAGAGAAGAGGACAGAGAACAAGTTTCGCTCACTCCCTCAAACGCAGCACGACAGATCAAGTCAACCGACGCAGCCACCTCCATGGGAACGTCCACTCAACTCGGTCATACCCGAACACGCTAACATTTCCGAATCTACTACTTGGTCGGCACATTCAACAACACATTTCCCCCGCTGCTCGGAATATACGACACGTTCCCGTTCCCAGACAGCGACTGCACAATCGCCTTGCTCGCCTCAATCTTTCGCAGCGCAAGGAACGCATCCCCCGCCTTCTCCAACGCCTTCGACACCGTCGCAGCGGCCTCAGCCTCCCCCTCTGCACGGATCACGGACGCTTGTCGCTCTTGTTCGGCCTGTTGTCCCCTCAGCAACACGCTCTGCACGAGCCCAACATACTCACCTTCTCCACGATGAACTTGGCTCGCTCAGCATCTGTCCCGCCGTCAGCTTGTTATCCCCGGCAAGTCGTCTGGCATACCTTGTTGTGCTATTTGTTTGGCTTCGACGGCCTATAAGTTTCCGACGTTCAGATCGTCTCCCATCATTGCCATTGACCACAAACCTGTGTAAACTCCTAAAACGGACACGTTAGTTCTTATATCTTTGTCCCGTTCCAAGGGAACCCACCTTGCCAAACGTCAAATGTGTGATCGACACGTCTTCCAATTTGATGTTGAATTCCCCTGCACGCTGCAATAGGTCCGCTCTGATCCTGGAGGACACCACCTCTCGTTGCGTAATCAACTCGGCTGCATCGAATTGTGCCACAATGGCCTTCAGGACTTCATTGCCGATAGAGGGAAGAACACGTTCATCGTAGTCCAAGCCCAAGCTCTGGTAAATCTTTGACAGGTGGTCGGTGTCGGGCCGTGAAAGCACACGCAATGTTATTGAGACCATTTGCAAGTCCTTAGAACCCGTCGTGGTCGAGATATTCTGATGTCATGGTTTATCAATAGTGTCAGCGACGAACACCAGCTAGGTACTTACTCTAGGCTTGATGCGGCAGTCGTACAGAATAGCCCTCTGCAACCAAGGCACCAAAAAGTGGGTTCCTTCGCTTGTGGCCTGACAGTGTCACTTTGAGCCCCTGATCACACGCAAGAGAAGAAAAAGGGCATACCTGGTCTTTTACACCAGAGAAACGATCAAACATGACCGCCCGGAAACCTCCAGGCACATCATAGATACTGGCCTGCACGGCTGCAAACGCAATGCCCAATGGCACTGCAGAAAGCGGACGTGAGCTTGTTTGTTTTTACAATAAACAGTCGTTTTCACCAAGTAGACGAGTCGCAGCTTGTGGAACAGCCATGTGAGGGAGAATAGGTGCAATAAATTGTAAGGTTTTGACCACGCGTATTAGGGTCAACAAACACGGAATAAACAATAAAACCACTGCCTACTAAGCTCTCGGGCATACTTAGGACTTAATCATTGAGTCTCCTCTTCTATCCACGTCTCCCCCTTCCATTCGTGCAGAATGGCTTCCAAACTGCATCGCTCGTTTTTTCCTCGTGCTCGCCTCCACAAGCCCCACCTTTTTTGCCGCGAGCCTCAACAACACCTTATCCCCGACTCCGATATCCAACCGTGGGTCTAACTTCAGATGTACCGGCATTCCTGCAAGGAATGACACGACAGAAAGCGAGAGAAACGGATGTCTTGTTTCTTTGCCATGCGAAGATATAATCCGATCATCACGCCCCAGATTGCGTGTGGGAATGCGATCGAGCTCGAGTTGGAGCTGGAGCACGAAGATGTTCACAGGACAGAAAAGGTGAGCCAGCGGGACGCACCTCGTCGACCACGCCCTGCCAACCCCGTACTGTGAAAACGCTCCGGTGCCGGCTATAACCACCAAGCAACTCATCTGATCCCAGTCCACTGAGGAGGACCTTTGCGGGACTCGTGTATGGTCTATATTCCGAGGTCGGAGTGTCGCGTACACGACCTATACCTCGTGAAGCGAAATACAGCGCTAAAGCGAGACTCTGTCATCGAGCATGAGGCAACTCTCAATAGCGAATAGACTTTGGACGCACGAGGTCCATAACCGTCCTGCTGGGATACATCATTGCCTCAACCGCTGATCTCGCAGCTTGACTATTCTGTGCATATAACTGTTAGAGACACGAATCCCCGAGCCATCTCTGCATTTACCTCGTACGGAACATCAACTTCAACCTTGAAATGCTTTCAACACCCACCAAGTGTGGCTTTCGGTAGGGAGACTTACAAAGTTCCATACTCTCCCAGGACACAGTTTCCTGAGTTCCTTCACTTCTTGAAGACCCGTTACCCTGTCTGGAACCATATAGGACGACAATTCCCTATTGTCATTACTCTCCATCATCTTCAAATTTTGCTTTCTCTTCTTTTTAGGCAGCGCTCCAATGTTGCCATCCAGTTGCAGTTGTATTTTACGTGGGTTCTCAAAGGCCACGTTTAACAGGTCGATTGGTTCGTCCAGCGAAATGTGTCTGATCACAGAAAAAAAAAATTAGCAGTATTGTGATGCTGTAAGGTGTATGTCTTTGCATACCGGTGAGCAAGGAAGGCCAGCATTGTGGAGTCAATTCCACCACTGAAAAGGACAGCAACCTTCGCATCACCTCCGTCCCCTGGCGCTTGTGGTATATCTCTTACGCGCAGCATTACGCTTCTATCCAGATAAGAAATGAGTTGTTCCACAGCCTCTAGAAGAGGTGTAGGGAGGGAAGTGGCATCAAGGCCTTGTATCCCTGGGAGGTTATCAGGTGGCAATGTTTGATTGACTTTCCTGATTACGCCCTATTATCGACAAAGGGATAAACAGAAATCTCTCTGACGGATGTTTACATACGAACGGCATATGTTCACCACTTGCTCGGGGTATGACAACGAGATTTCTGGGAAAGTCGGTCACAAACTGCAGTGACATTGCTCCATCAGGTTTTTGGGGGCACAAGTCAGAGATGCATACATTTTCAGGCTCACGAAGTGTATCGAGATCGAGGACAAATATCCCGTTAGTGGAGAGCTCCTCGAATTCGTATGCATTGTCGTTGCCAGCCGACACCGATGCAAGAAGGAAGATCGGACAGGTCAAAGTAGGCTTGTGTATTAACAGCGATCGCCGACCCAGGGGATCGCGCGCAAAATACAACTTCTTTGATGACCCCTGCAGAGGATAAGACAACATAGAATCCACGGCCAGCTATGGGGCAGACCTGGTAAAACACAAACGCGTATCTGATTGCGGAGAGTGGGTAAATGCGGCCAGGATTGGCTGAAGAACCTACGGTCCCTCGGTGTTTCCGATGATCGTTGGAATTGAATGCGCTTCCGTTGCAAGCTGAAAGCGTTCAAATACTTTTTGACCGTCATTCTCGGCGGGACCTATCTTTGGATCATGATGGTCAGCACTTCAGCCTTGGTGACGAAAAGTTCGTGCGATTGGTTCATACCTCCAGACCATCGAAGACCTATACAGATGACAGTGAGGATGTAGTCAGCGACTCGGATGATTGACGTACCTCTCCATTCCAACATAATACGTCCCCACCCCCCATATGAGGCTGCAGGATCGGTGCAACACCTCTCAACCGAAGCTCTGAGGCATAGAATTCCAAGACATGCCCTGTCGAAACCTCGGAGGAGCTACATGCCGCACTGCGAGTTGGAAAGCCGATGGACGTTGCGTGTTGTGCATCTGGACCTACATAATACAGCCAGTTTTCAAGGTTCAAAAATACTTCTAGTTGTGGGTTTGGGTACATGCCCACCTCGAGCTGCGTTTGCACGCTTTAATTTGTCCGATACGATACGGAAAGCATATTCATCTGCAGAGATATCGATATCTTCCTGCTTATAGGTTGTGCGTAAGGAGCAGAAGATCCCGCACATGGAGGCAGCATGAATGAGGCGAAATTATTCAATTTATTCCGGGTTACTGGTGGGTGATTAATGGTGATTCAGCGTAACAGGGCTAAATCCCAATTCAGGCCTCAGTAGTGTAAGTTGAAAGGGACGAGCATAGCTTCATCGTGGACAAATAACGAAGCTTCGTTTTACTTCTACTATCATAACAAAGCAGATCGTCTACGCCCGCCTGGTTACAGTCGCTGCATGGTCACGTAGAATCTATAGGTACACAAGGCTAGCATGCACATCATGCTTAGGCAGAGTATGAGCTGGCGGACACGTTCCCGCCACGACCAGTCCAGTTGATGTCTGAACATTATTGTGAGTATGCATACGGGCAAGGTGGCAATCATATAAAACGTACGAATATCTTGGCCTTTCTTGAGTTGCGCGTTTTCTTTTCCGGGGAGGACACGGAAGGTGTGTGCACCGAAGTAGTCACGCTTTAAAGGAAACCACGAGTTAGTGAAAGATTACATCACGCATACGTGTATCACGCACCTGAGCCTGAATGAGGTTAGCGGGGACAATTTCACTCCTGTAACCATCGAAGAAGGCAAGAGCGGTGCTGAAGGCAGGGGAAGGTATTCCCCAGAGAACAGCCTGAGCAATAATGCGCCTCCAACCGGGTTGCGCATGGTGGACAGCTATGGAATAGGATGGGTATTGCATCGAGAAAGCAATTGGACAAACGTACCCTTGTTGAAGAAGTCATCGAAGAGAAGGGATTCAAGTCGCGGGTTCTTTTCGTATGCGGAAGTGATATCACCAAGGAAAACACTCTACATGCACGTCAGTTAATCGGGCTGTGGTGTGTGGTGCATTGACAAACCTTGATGATGCAACCACCACGCCACATGCGGGCGATGCCAGCATAGTTCAAGTTCCAACTCAACTACGCCGTACATCAATAAAATCGCCTCTGTCAATAGCGGATTACGAACCTCCTTGGCGGTCTCCCTCATAAGCATGAAACCTTGTGTATATGAGATGATCTTGGATGCGTAGAGAGCCTGTTCGAGATCATCGATAAACTGTTGTTTGTCGCCATGGAAGGGCTCCTTCTGTGGACCAGCGATGACCTTGCTTGCACGCGAACGCTCTTCCTTGATAGCGGACAAACAACGTGCGAACACAGCCTCGCCGATCAAGGTAACTGCACGATTGCACCAAATTCATTATCAAGTCAGAATTCGGTATCTTCGTGGGATAGTGCGACGTACCAGCGGTGCCAGCGTCAAGGGCAGCAATGGCTGTCCATTTGCCAGTCCCTTTCTGCCCAGCTTGGTCCAGAATCTTGGTAACGAGGGGAACGCCATCATCGTCGTCGAACTTCAAGATATTCGCGGTGATCTCAATGAGGAAGGAATCGAGGACACCCTTGTTCCACTTCTCAAATATATTTGCGATCTCTTGCTCGTGAAGGCCAAGGCCACGCTTGAGGATGTCATAAGCTTCGGCAATCAATTGCATGTCGCCGTATTCAATACCTGCGGATGAATCTGAGTTTCAAGAAAGCAGAGGGAAAGGTAGAATTATATACCGTTGTGTACCATCTTGACATAGTGTCCGGCACCGGTCTCACCGACCCAGTCACAGCAGGGTTCGCCTTTGACCTGGGCAGCAGTGGCCTGGAATATTTCTTTGATGGCGGGCCATGCATCGGGGGAACCACCAGGCATGAGGGAAGGGCCATATCGAGCACCCTCCTCACCCCCGGAGACACCTGAGCCAACGAACAAGAGGCCCTTGGCCTCGAGTTCCTTAGCGCGGCGGATGGAGTCGGGGTAATGTGAATTGCCGCCGTCAATGATGATGTCACCCTTTTCAAGGTAGGGCTCGAGTTGGCCAATGAAGCTGTCGACTGCAGGACCGGCCTTGACGAGGAGGATGATCTTGCGCGGACGCTTGAGCTTGAGGACGAGCTCTTGAATGGAGTGTGCGCCTTGGACATTGGTACCTTTGGGAGATAAGGATAAAGGGGGCGGAGTATGATATCATCGCATACCCTTGGCCTGGTTGGCGAGGAAATCGTCGACTTTGCTGGTCGTGCGGTTGTACGCGACGACGGTGAAGCCTTTGTCGTTCATGTTCAAGATCAAATTTTGACCCTATGGCAGACATTCAAGAGAGCCAAGGGAAGGGGGACAGGAGGCGCGCACCATAACGGCGAGGCCGATGAGGCCGATATCACCGCTGGGTTGGTGGCTGCTTAACGAATCAGATGGAGAAGGGATGTGCGAGGAGAGACGTACGTTGGAGTAGACATTGTGAGGATTGCGGTGGAAGAAGGTGGAAGAAGGAAAGATGGAGTTGCGAAGTCAGATGGGAGGTGTTTGATGGATTAGATTAAGGGAGTCGGACCGTGAGCGTGGAAATTCCTCCCATGCTTTGTCACCGCTGTCTAGTACCCGCTTCCACGCTCTGTGGGGGACGGACAGCGAAGGAGAATGCGTTCAAAAATGCCAACCGTTCAGCGAGGTCGACTAGATACGCTCGTGAAAGTGAACAATCGCCCGCCCACTGATCTAACAAGTCCACAGCTGATTTTATAGTCTCCGAGCATTGCCGCGTGTAGGCGGCTAATGCGGACTCGGACACACGCTGACAATCGTGTGTCGAATACTGACTGACGTGGATCCAGCATATCAGCATACCTCTTGATCCGTGCTTATGGTCCCCCCCTATCACCAGGATCCATCCACCCACTTGGAGCAGGATATCGTTTGCCAAGGATGGTTACTCAAAAAGAGGAGGAAAAAGATGCAGGGTATGCAGCTTGACACGTCAGACTCTACGACTCACTCCGTACTATGCAGGGTTCGCGCGTCGCTATTTCGTCCTGGACCAGTCAGGCACATTGTCCTATTCATTAGATCCAAAACACCCTGTTCGCGATCGAATATTTCTACCCCATGCCGCGCTCTCCACCGTCATGGGGCGCAAGGATATTCATCTAGATTCGAGTACCGCCACTTTTCACATCAAATGTCTGAGCTCGGAGGACTTCAATACGTGGATGTCCGCTTTCAGGCAAGCAGAGTGTATTGATCATTCTGTCATCCTGTGTGAACAACTTCAAGCAGGAAATTCATCGTAGCAGATGGCCGCCGGTCAAGTGCAAGCAAGTTAACTCCCAGGCTGTCCCATTCTCAATGGAACAAATCTAGTTTCATTGCCGAGGACATGGGGTCGGTATGTACACTGAATTTTTTTCCACTTGCATGCGATCTTCACCGCTCGCAGGCCATTGCTGAGTTGGAAAGTGCGATCACAGCACTTCATACTGAGGACCCATCCAAGAGGAAAAGTTCTCTCAAGTTCAAGTCGGACAAGGAGAAATCCACCAATCACAGGGAAGCTGGGTCGGTTTTCAGTAAATTCAAAAAGTGTAGGTTTCAGTGTGATCAAACACGATCGAATGCTGAACCATTCGTGGCTCTGACAGCCGGGCCCCATGTTACGCAGGAAGATGGCACTTTGATTCGTCACAGTCCAGACACAAGTGTCAATATCCACGTTCAGCGTGCTCATATCGCACTCGAGTCTCTCAAGTCCCAACACGCTGCTCTATTAAGATCACTCTATGCGGTGCAGAACGATTCACTTCCACCGACGATGCGTGGATCTCCCCTACCGAAGACTACCGACGAAAAAACCGACGAGCTTCTGTCTGTAACCGGCTTCCCCGCTTCGTTGAGCCGTCAGTCTAATAGGATATCATCCATGACGGATTTGAGTGACAGTGTGCCTGTTGAATGGTTCGATGCGGAAGATAATTTCGGAGAAGAATTTTTGCTCGAGGACCCAACGCCCGAAGAAGAGAAAGCACAACCTGTATTGCAATCCAGGAATTCGAGCCTAAATGGCTACGGAAGCGCATCCAGCGATGAGGAGGACCATAGTATACCACTGAAAACAAATGATGATTTCTCTTTACATCCGCGTCAGGTTGTCAGGAGAACTCACCTTCCTTCAGGGCCCGTTGGTGACGAAGGTAGTTTATTCGCTATGCTGAAGAAGAATGTTGGCAAGGTATGTTTTGATTACCTCACTTCGTGACGGACTTAGTACATAAGATCTCTGCATCAGGACTTATCAACCATAGCATTCCCTGTGTCTTTCAACGAACCTTTGACTCTCTTACAACGAACAACTGAGGAGTTGGAATACCACGGATTGCTACAACAGGCAGCTGAAGCTAAGGAGCCAGTCGAACGGATGTGTTATGTTGCAGCGTTCGCGATATCCAGCTACGCGCACACCAGGCATCGCTCCGGAAGGAAAGGGTTGTAAGTGGTACCTGTTTTATATGGGAAGTTATGCCAACGTTCTTGCCAGCAACCCGATGCTTGCAGAAACATTCGAAGATGTTCGGATGAAGTTAATCGCGGAAAAGGTTTCGCACAATCCGGTCGTCATCGCCTATCATGCCGAGGGAGATGGATGGGAACTACATGGCTCGTCCGCTGGGAAGACCAAGTTTTGGGGTTAGTTGTTGCAGTACCTCGCTCCCATGCGAAGTATGTACACGACTAACCTCACATCTCCTGTAGGTAAAAGCCTAGAAATCATTCCTCTAGGCACCACACATCTCAAGATAGGTGATGATCGATATGAATGGTAAAAGAGATCATTATGTGCGAGTTATGATGTTGATTTAATCATGCAGGAACAAACCATCCTCTTTCATGCGAAATCTGATGATGGGAACCAAGTACCTCGAACACTGCGGAAAAATGACGATTAAGAACACGATCAGCGGAGCCAGTTGTGTCGTCGACTTCAAGCAAGCAGGTTATTGGGGTGCCTCCAACGAAGTTGCTGGTGCCGTTCTCTCAGGGTCCGGGGACGTATGCGCACGCATTGAGGGCAAGTGGGACGACCAGATCGTACTCGCCCTTGATTCATCGCATCTTCGCGTGCTTTGGCGCATCACGCCATTCCCGAAACAGGCGATGGAATATTATGGGTTCACAGCATTCGGGATTACTTTGAATGAAATTACCACCGACCTCGAGGGCAAGCTTCCGCCCACCGACTCACGATTTCGACCAGACGTGCGCGCACTCGAAGAAGGAAATGTCGATGAGGCCGAGGCACACAAGACGCGTTTGGAGGAATTTCAAAGAGATAGACGAAAATGCGGTGCAGACCGAGCTCCTCGCTGGTTTAAGCAGGTTGGTGAAGATTGGAGATATAGAGGGGGCTACTGGGAAGCAAGAGCGACGGGATGGAGAGAAGACCCGGTCGAACCTCTCTGGTGACAGTCGCTCCATGGATGTTTTACTAGTAAATTGTTGTCCGGTATGTTGACCGCACATCTTTTGCAAACATTTGGTGGTGGGCGATGCCCGCAATCGATCGAGTGGCATCGCCCGCTTAGGTTGAGATCAGAAGATAGTCGTTGGCTGAGAAGCTCCCCTTCATCTCAAGGGAAAAGCAGGTCGTCCGTTGAACGTCATGTAGCTCGTTTACAGTGCGAGAAAATCCCTCACGATGACTCGGACGAACGTTCAAGTTGATACGAGGATTTGGTCAACAGTAAACAGTGTACAATCATTGGCTGGCTTGCACACAGCTTGTCGTTTTAGGGATTTTTGCTTATATAAGCGTCACGCTTTGACAGGCTGCCGATCTAACACTCAGCCAGCAGCCTCGACCGGGTAGTAGACAGCGGTGACGATGTCTCTGCTAGTCCTCCAACGAGGCTCGAGTCATTCGAGATGCGTCTTGAAACGTTGTCTTGCGACGCATGCCCCAACCGTCGAGAAGGACTGCTCTTCCATCATACCACCTTATACCAAACTACTTGAAAAGCTAGAGCGCGTACAAAACCTGCTCAACAACAGGCCACTGACACTAGCAGAGAAGATTCTGTATAGCCATTTAGTCGACCCGGAGAAGAACTTATCTCGCGGTGGAAACATTAGAGGCGAAACCTACCTGCAGCTCAGCCCACAGCGGGTGGCAATGCAGGATGCCTCTGCACAGTTGAGTCCTTCCTTTTTTTTTTTTTGATCGATCTCCTCAAGGTGCACCAGAATGGCGTTGTGAGTCCCGATGTGTGCGAGACTCCCCTCCGAGTTTACGCAGTCTCAGATTGCAATTTATGAGCGCTGGTCTCTCTCGATGCGCTGTGCCCACGAGTATTCATTGTGATCATCTCATCCAAGCGGTCGATGGCGCATCGTCAGATCTTCAGGTGACTGCTGTTCGTCTACGACTCTGCATGACTGATGCATCGCCATAGCGGTCTATTGTGTCCAACAAAGAGGTTTTCGATTTCCTTGAAAGTGCTGCTCGGAAGTATGGGATTGAATTCTGGAAGCCTGGCTCAGGCATCATTCATCAGATTGTACTCGAAAATTACGCCGCTCCTGGGATGCTCATGTACTTTACCTTTCCTCGCGGCGTATTCACGGACTAAATATTTACACGATATAGGCTGGGCACTGGTATGTTGTCAAACCATCGAGTCTACGCAGAAACAGTGATGCCAATCTATAGACTCCCATACTCCAAATGCTGGAGGGCTTGGCCTGCTTGCTATCGGCGTTGGTGGTGCAGATGCTGTGGATGCCATGACCGGCACGCCTTGGGAATTGAAAGCCCCCCATGTGGTCGGTAAGATCTTCGTTATGTGCGGAGAGTCCACTACTTCATCATGTCTGCAGGCATCCACCTCACAGGCCAGCTCAGTGGCTGGGCAACTCCCAAAGATTTGATCTTACATCTAGCAGGGAAGCTCACTGTCAGAGTATGTTTATTTCATCACCCGCGGGGATGCTTGTCAATCAGTTTGTAGGGCGGTACGGGGCGCATCCTAGAATACTTTGGCCCGGGGGTTGCAGCGCAATCATGTACAGGTGTGTCAAACATTCTGCAGTCACTCGTATTAGGATTTGGAGCATCATAGGGCTGGCCACTGTCGCGAACATGGGAGCCGAGGTGGGTGCAACAACTTCAACTTTCCCTTACACGCAAAATATGCGCGCATACCTTCATGCAACTGGACGTGGTCCGGTAGCTCGTGCTGCAGACGAAGCTGCCAAAAAGGGCTTTCTGAGCGCCGACAAGGGTGCCGAATACGACGAAGTAATCGAGATCGTACGTGCCATCATGAATGTCGTTCCTTACTTGAACTTTCTCCGTTCAGAACTTGTCGGATTTGGAGCCCATGATCAATGGCCCGTTCACCCCTGACCTAGCCACACCTTTGTCGAAGTTCGGAACTTTTGTCAAAGAGAGTGGCTGGAGAGACGAGCTTTCTGCCAGTCTAATTGGATCTTGCACGAATAGTTCTTATGAGGACTTGGTAAACTTTTTTCATGAAGTTTGAGAGACGACATTTCCGCTGACATCCTCAAGACCAGGGTTGCGGAGATCGCAAAACAGGCACAAAGTGTAGGATTGACCGCCAAAGTTCCCTTCCTGTGTACACCCGGTTCTGAGCAGATTCGCGCGACGATGGAACGTGATGGAATCACAAGCACTTTACAAGATGTTGGTGTTGTCGTTCTTGCAAATGCGTGCGGTCCCTGCATTGGCCAAGTAGGTTTTATTCTTCTCTTCAAAATGTAACCAACATCCTGTCGCAGTGGAAGCGAGAAGACTCGAAATGCGAAGAAAATGGTATGTGATATTTGGATAATGAACATGTACATCAAAACTCATGTCGCTCGCATATATTCCAGCCATTCTGACGTCATTCAACCGGTGAGTTGACTTCTTATCTCCAGTTATCCTTCTAAGTGAAGTTGTACAGGAACTTCAAGTCGCGCAATGACGGAAATCGCTATACCATGAACTTTCTGGCTTCTCCGACTATCGTTACAGCTATGGCATTCTCGGGCAAGCTGACATTCAACCCTATGGTTGATGCTATTAACTTGCCAGATGGACAACTCTTCAAGTTCTCGCCCCCATCTGGACAAGACCTCCCTACCGAAGGGTTCACTGCGGGGAATACGGACTATTACCCCAGTCCCATGCCAGAACCTCAACCGGAAACCCAGATCGTCATTAGCAAGGATTCTCAGCGTCTCGAGGTACTGGAGCCATTTCCTAGCCATTTTGGTCCCCAGAATCCACGAGGACTCGAGCTTCCATCACTGAAGGTTCTGATGAAAGTAAGAGGTAAATGTACCACTGATCATATTTCGGCGGCTGTGGGTCAAGTTTTATCAACCATCTTATTTAAATTGATTGATCCTCGTTGCCAGGGGCCATGGCTAAAGTACAAGGGTCATCTTACCAACATATCGGAAAATCTGCGTATGTCACAAAATCACTGCACTCTTACAACTTGATTTGACTGCTTTCCTTCCAGTTATTACAGCTATCAATGACGAGGGCGGAGACATGAATGTGGCATTCGACCATGATCACGACCCTTCTCAATCCGAGAGTGACACCATTCCTGCGATCGCCAAGAGATTAAAGGCGCGAAATCAGCCTTGGGCTCTGATCGTGGACGATAACTATGGTGAGGGAAGTGCTCGCGAACACGCTGCACTACAACCTCGATTCTACGGTACGAGTTCATCTTTCACACAAGTTGAACTGAGTTTAGGTGTGACTCTGCAGGTTGTGCCATGATTGTCGCGCGTTCCTTCGCTCGTATCCATGAGACCAACCTGAAGGTAGTACCCGACGAAGGTGATATTTAGAATGTCACTGACGATTCCCTCCAGAAACAAGGCATTCTTCCTCTTTGGTTCGTTGATAAGGCAGACTACTCTCGAATTGGCTCTGGTGACGTGGTCGAAACCTTTGGCCTTGAAGATCTCATCAATGGCAATGAAAATGCAGTTGTCAAGCTCCGCGTTACAAAGTCGAGGGGGGAAATATTTGAGATTCTTACCAGACACACAATGTCGTCAGACCAGGTCAAATGGTTGAAGGCTGGTTCAGCCTTGAATTTCATCCGTTCACAAATGGCATGAATGGATTATTATTTAGTACCTGGTAGTAGATCTATCTGGTTAACTCCTTTCCAATGTCGGAGAGTTCCTTTGGATTCATAAACTGTTGTCTTTGCAATGCAGCGAGCATATTCTTTGCAACCAGAAGAGCGGAATCAGGCATGCCAGCTAGCTGTGCAACTTTGAGTCCATGGCTGTTACGGTTTACACCCGGCCGAAGGCGGTGAGAGTACGCGAAGAAGTTGTCCTAGTTTATCACATCATTAAAATTGTCTGGTCGGCTTTCTGACAAATGGAATTTGACCTACTACAGTCTCGTGAACGTCGGTGCAGAAAAAACCGACGTCGCGGAATACACCATCGCCATGATGATTCACCTCACCGTACGCCAGTAAATCCGCCAATTCATGGAAATGAGTCGCGAACAACGCCCGGCACCGATTATGCACCACAAGATGATGCACTGTCGCGAATGCAATTGCAAGACCATCTTTGACCGTTGTACCTCGCCCAACTTCATCCATGATTACCTAGTAGTGTGTTTAGTTTCGGCGACATTTGGTGAATGTACGGAACTGACCAAGCTCTTTGCCGTGGCTCGGCGTAAAATCTCAGCGGTCTCGAGCATCTCGACCATAAATGTACTTCGGTCCCTAAAAATATCATCTTTTGCCCCAACTCTTGAGAACAACTTGTCAACGATCCCAATGACCGCATGTTCGGCGGGTACAAATGAACCCGTTTGTGCAAGGATGGCAATCAGGGCGGTCTGTCGCAGAAAGGTCGACTTGCCTGCCATGTTCGGCCCTGTGATAACGTGCAGACGAGAGTGAGGCTTAAGACCAACCGAATTTGGGGTAAAGACTCGGCCTGACGTGAGTAAGCCGAGCTCGACAGTGGGGTGACGACCATCCGTCACCTCGAATGTAGCACTACAGACATGTCAGTAGCTAGGACGAACCAAGTGAAGACATACGACGCTTACTCGTCCTTCATCACTGGGCGGACGAATTTCAGTTCAACCGCCAGGTTAGCGAAGCCGAGCGCAATATCGAGTTCGTCTATTATTCGAGCATTGTGCCGGAGTTGGGAGGAGAATGCTTTCACCTATTGAAACCTGAGCACGTGTCTGAGAAGAATGCATTCAGGACAAACCTCATTGCGCAGGGAGTTGAAAATTTCCTTTTCTGCGTTCGCTATGGCAGCTGTAGTTTCCACAATCTGTGCTCCAAGTTTTGACCAAGGCTACGAAACACCCGTAAGTTATGAATGAGTCGGGCTACACAACAATGAGCATACCTGATAGAAATAGCTGCGGGTTGATGCACTCTCTGAGATAGCGATGAAGGAAGGGTCGCTCTTGATTTTGGCTTCGTCTCTCTTCGCCCTCCCGATATGAACGTGCATACCGTGCGCAGGATTCGTACGCAACGTCAGAGAGGGGGCTGAACCAAACTTAGCAAAGTGACATAACAAGGCAATGATCCTTACCGTACTGAATCTGAAGATCACGTTCTAGATTTTTTCTACGCTCAAGAAGGGCATGCAATGTCTCGTGCAAAGTAGCCAGTTCTCCCGAGAATCTGGGAGCAATATATCATCGTGCCCACGACCAATATATGGTGAACCTCACTCACTCTGGTCGAATGGTCCTCTTGTGTATTCCGTACGCAGTACTTGAAGACTTCTGATCGCTTTCTGGAGAATCACCTTCAACAAGCTCATCAAGCGAAGAGGGTTGGAACTCGACATCCTCCAGTGCCAGAGTGATGCGCGTAGATAAATCATGAAGGCTGGTGATCTTTGATACAAGGGTATCGACACTGGACCAGTCCTCCTCACGAACGCTATCCCGCTCCCGGCATTCCATTGTTTTCTCAAGTTCGATTCTATTTTGGATGACTGTCCAAACCTGGATAGTGCGGTTGATCGCGAGAAGATCTTTTGGCTCTCCTTTACAGGAAAGGAAACGCTGGACGATACGGCATGCATCTTCGGAGTCTTGCAATGAACGTACGATATCATCTCGCAGATGTGGCCTATGATAGAAAAATGCAACCAGCGACTGCCGCGCTTCAATCTCCCTTTGTGACGTACTCGGCGAGCCTAACGAAAGTAAACGTTGAGAGACTGCGGACCAGAGGAATGTGGCGGAGAAAACAAACACAATCTACGGGTCAATGAACGCAATCCGCTGCTGGTCACGGTTCGGTTGATGACGCTCAGAAGGCTCCCAGCCAGCCCTCCCTCCCTTGCACTTTCATGTATTTCGAGTGCTTTGATGGTATGAGAATCGATTTGCATGCGTTCATCGATACCCTCTCGGTTGGGAACAGAGAGCTGGGGCATGTGTTCCATGAGGTTAACTTGCATATAGGTTGTGAGTATATTGATGGCTACAGATTCTTTCAGTGTGTAAGAGGGACCATATTGATGGAGGGGGGTATCGGAAGGTTCGATGTAGGTCAGAAAGCTGCCTTCGTGTTCGAGAAGCTGCCGAATCGGATCAAGTGGCAGATCTCTCAGCTCCTGTGCGAGAACAATCTCTCGGGGACTGATGCGTGCGAGGTCGTCTTTGAGCCCTTCGGGTGGGGTCGTCTTGGTGAAAAATTCGCCCGTTGAGACATCGATCCATGCCAAACCAACTTCCTGGATGTTGGGCTCACAAGAGGGTGCATGTGCACTGATGGCGAGAAGGAAATTATTTTCAAAGGGATTTAAAAAAGGTTCATCGATGAGGGTACCAGGAGTGATGACGCGAACCACGCGACGCTCGAACTCGGGTTTCTGACCGTTCGTGTAGCGTGGAAACTCCTCGCACATGGCAACGAAAAGCTTGTGCTGCTGAACCAAGACCTTGAGGTACTTGTCGAGATGCATGATCGGAAAACCACACATGGGGACATCTTGCTTGTCCCAAACGCGGGAGGTCAGTTTGATGCCAAGCAGACGCGCGACGTGATTGGCTTGGTCAAAGTATGACTAACGGACAAGTGTTAACGCGATGAGACGCGTCTTGAGCAGTTCGTACCTCATAGAATTGGCCCACGCGGGTGAGAAGAATGCAATGAGAAAACCTGGATAGATTTGTCAAGATCCCGGTGGCAAGGGAGTTGCGCGGTTGTTTCGGGGAAACGCTTGTTTCTGACGCGATGCTTTCTGATGTTTTGGGCTTGCGACCGCGCCTAGGACGCGTCGAGTCTTGGGCCACTGGTCGCAGACTTAGCATGAGATGACGACATGGTGGATAAAAGAACCTTGTGGGGTAGATTCGCTGGATGTCAGAAGGGCCTTCCTAGGGGCTTTCCCGTTGTGGGCAGTGGGGGTGGCATCGTCGGGGGGTGGAGCTGCAGGACGTTTTGGGAGTTCGGAAAAGGGTTTCGTTGTGACGGTTGGCTGGCGGACGGGGTGGGGAGGGGAGGAATGAAAGGTGCGGATAAAGGGGACGCGACGGAGGCCGAGGGACATGCAGGACGAGGATGCGCGACGGTGGCGCAGGATGGGCGGAGCTTTAAAAACGGGTTGGACAAGTTTCTCCTCGTCTCTGCTCGCTTCTTCACACCAAAATGTCGTTCGCAGGCAGACGCAGAGGAAACAAGGTCAAGAAGGGCGTCCAGTTCACCCTCATGGTCGTTGGTCCGTTTTTTTCTCCCCCTCTCCCCATTCCTTTCCCTCACCTCTCAGCTAGGTGCTTCTGGAACGGGCCGCACAACGTTTGTCAACACCCTTTGCGAGTCCGAGGTCCTTGCCCACAAGGTCGCTGACAATCCGGACACCGCCCACATCGAGGAAGGCATCAGGATCAAACCTGCCAACGTCGGTACGGTTGTCTCCCGTTCACTTTGTTCTCTCCCGTCTAACCCCACCTCCCGCAGAACTCGAGGAGGATGGCGTTCGTATTGCCCTTACCATCGTTGACACGCCTGGTTTTGGCGACAACATTGACAATGAGTTCGCGTTAGTGTCTATTTGTTCTCTGTGCACCATTCTCCTAACAAGACTACTTAGCTTCCAAGAAATCGTCGGGTACCTCGAGCGTCAATACGATGATATCTTGGCCGAAGAGTCTCGTATCAAGCGTAATCCCCGCTTCCGTGACAACAGAGTTCACGCTTTGCTCTACTTCATCCCTCCTACAGGACATGCGTACGTAACAGCAATTTTGAACGAGTCCGTTAAACTTATACCTGGACGACAGTCTGAGGGAGATGGACATCGAGCTGATGCGTCGCTTGTCCCCTCGTGTCAATGTCATCCCAGTCATTGGCAAGGCCGACTCGTTGACTCCCAGTGAGCTTCGGGGATTCAAGAAACGAGTTAGTAGTCTTCGTGAACTCACTGGCACATCACTTATTGTGCACTTAGATCATGGAGGACATTGAGCACTATGACATTCCCGTGTACAATTTCCCGTATGACGTCGAGGAAGACGACGAAGAGACTATTCAAGACAACAGCGAGCTTCGGGTAAACAACTCAAACACATCGAGTTCTTCGGATATATTGCTGACCGCAAATAGGCGCTACTTCCCTTTGCCATCATCGGATCTGAAGAGGAAATTGACATTGACGGACAACCTGTTCGGGCTAGGATATACCCTTGGGGTATTGCCGAAGTCGACAATCCAAAGCACTCTGATTTCAGCAGGCTTCGAAGCGCCTTATTGAAGTAATGTTTCTCTGTGTTTCCCCCACGCCTCACTAACGGGAGATTAGTTCACACCTTGGGGATTTGAAGTCGCTCACTCACGACGTCTTGTACGAGACTTACCGTACCGAGAAGTTGTCCAGGACGGTGCATGCGGACAACACCCAGTACGGTTGCACCATTTTCGCTTGCTATCGCGTTGCTAAGTGACCTGTTATGTCAGCGATTCTTCTATTCTCCCAGAAGAACTTGCGACCCAGAGCGTCCGTCTCAAAGAAGAACAGCTTCGTCGGGAGGAAGAGAAGGTGCGTCATTGCCGGTGCCACGTGTTCGATGCATTGATTGTTTTGTAGCTTCGTGAGATTGAACTCAAGGTACAGCGTGAGATCAACGAAAAGCGCCAGGAGCTTTTGGCGAAGGAGGAATCCCTCAGGTGTGTTGTACGTTCTGCCGGATAGTATAGTAGCTAAAGATGTGCCAGAAATTTGGAGAGCCGATTGGCTGCTCAAGGATCGCAGGCCGAGTTCCGGGACTGAATTTGACCGACATTTGCGGTCGACACGTATACCCAACGTCTGTCCGTTCGTTACTCCTTTGTCTGTCTACTCCACTCGTTTCTGGCTGTTTACTGTGCGACATTATTACCGGATAATCCATTGACATTCCTTATGAGTTTACCTGCTTTTCTTGCTGCGTGTCGACTTGTTTCCGAGCATAATCACAATTTTTTCGTCTCTGAGTGGGTCGCTAGTCCCGGAGTGAATGGCCGCGTGCATAGTTAGTTGATATTCAACCTCCGACGATCCTGACGGGTGCAACGAGCTGTTGGCGGGCATCATTTGCTGCTGTCCTCCTCCGCGTCCTCGCTGTTCGGCCCGTCGTCAAGGTCCCCGCCGTCGCGCTGCATGCTCACAGCGTCGTGCTCACCGTGTAGCGCTTCCACCGCCACTCGCCTAACTTTGGCACCAACTCAACAATTGTTCAAGCCAGTTGATCTATCGTTCTCGCGTTCGCCTCCCAACCGTCCTTGCACCAGGCCGACCATCTGACGGTATGGTGCTCGACTTTTCTGCGCACCAACCCTCAGTCCCCCAGCGATCCCGCCAGTGGCCTGATCACTCCTCCGGCTCCCCATCCTCCTCGCCCCCTCCCAATTCCTATTTTCCTCCAGCAACCGCACCACAACGTCGCCGTTCCGTGGCAGTAAACTTCCCTCCTGCCGTCCCGCCCCCTAGTCAACCGATTCCTCACGTCCCTTATCCTTCCTCACCGTCCTCCACCACTGACGAAGAGGCAACTTTGACGATAGGTATCCCTGACGACCCCCAGTTCATTGCAAGGCACCGATCCAGTACGAGTGCCAGCCAAAATTCTTACGGTCGCCCTGCCGCGTCTGCCAACTTGGCAGCCGTTGCTGCCTTTCCTCACAACCGACATCACGTTTCAACTTCCACCCCTGTCTCCAATTCCCATAGTCCCCAGCTGTCATCGAGTACCGTTGCTTACGCTTCCAGCCAAGTTTCATCCGATCCTGCATCAAAAAGTATGACACGTCCTAACCTCTTGAATGCTCAAGCAAATACGCAGGACATAGTGCCAGATCGTCTATTGCTCTCCCCGCACAATCCACATTCGTCTTCTGAATCACGGCCCTCTTCGCGTCGCGCATTGACAAGGGCGCTGGAGCTCGCCCGAGAAGCAGTCCAGCTTGACGCAACGAACGATGACCCCCACGCTGCCGTCATAGCATACGGAAGGAGTGTTGCTCTCCTCAGCGAAGTCATGGAACGGGTGCGAAGAGGCGAAGATACTACCGATGGGCGCAGGAAGAATGGACGAAGGCGCAGCGTTGTCGCTCAGGAGGAGGAAGTCAGGCGACTGAAATCAATAGTATGTTGCACCCGCGACACAGTTCAGAAGCAAACTCATTAGATAACCTTTTCAGCACGATACATATGCTGATAGGATGAATATATTGAGCCTCATATACAGCATACCGCCCATTCCCCATTCTCCCTCCTCCGTGTATGCTCCTTCCTCTTCGACAGAGTCGACACAGCCGCCGTCCCCTACCTCCCTCTCCCAATCATCGGATTCCCATACGTCCTCGTCTTCCGTCACCGAGTACACCCAGGACGATCCCCACTATCCGGCTCTGAATGGTGACCTCAATGATGAGCAGGATGCACATGAAGGCATTGGCTCTGCAATGTTGAATGCTGCTCATCTCTCACGCGAATTTTCATCAAGCTCATTATCGCAACACCCTTATGCGGCTTCAACGGAGACGGACTCTTCCCCCAACAGCAAGCAGGCTACCCTTAGCCGTACTTCTACTCTTCCTGTGAACCGCACCCAACACCAATCACCAGTCGTTGGTAGACCTAGAGCAGCTTCTGTGCTCCCTCCTGCTGCTCCACCTCCAATATCATCACCACCTCCCCCACCTCCAGAGTTGTCGTCAACCTATACCTCTACAATTCCCTCTTCACAAACAGCTCGATTTTTGGAGGCTGCTCGGCCCCGTGGAAACTCTCTCGGCCACTCACGAACTGGCTCTGGAACCAGGCTCACCTCAGTCACAGAAGAAGGCGTCAGGATTGATGGCCTTTCACAGGGTGATGACATCCAATTCGAGGATGATTTGACAGCTTCTCTTTCCCGACGTCCTGACACCCCGCGCCTGGCGAAACGTGACTCCCACCCACTTCCCCCACTTCCTTCCCCGACCAGTGCAGCCCATCCGTTTCGTACTGCTACGGCACCAACTGCCACATCGAGGCTTCCAGGATCTCCGGTTCCCGCCCAGTTTGTTCCTTCTCGTCCTCGAGGGGAGTCACTGAGCGTGACGGGGGGTCAGCCCTTGATCAACTCGTCGATTGCATTGAGCACAATACATCAACGTCGCACCAAGATGTCAGCTCCGCCATCTACTGCCGCTACGATGTCCTCATCACCTACCGAATCGAACCCTCCGTCTTCGTTCACACTCCCGCCTGCCAAAGCACCAACTTCCCCCTCGAGTTCGGGAATTGCTCCAGCTCCCGGACGGAGTCGTGCTTCTTCACAGCCAGGCCGTCGACCATCTGTCGTCAACGGTCGGATATCTCCTTTCGAGCCCCAACGTCCCCCGCTCCCCCAGACCGCGCCTTCGAACGGACGGAAAGTCTCTACCTCGTCAAAGCTGAATCAGAACATCACCCTCAATGTTCAAATTCAACCACAGTTTGTCATACAGAACGAACTCCTCTCCCCTCCTGCCTTGTCACTTCTTCCTCCGTCCGCGATGCTCACGAATATCCCTACCACTCCGACCTCTCCACTTCCGCCCGCCCCGCCCACCGATAGCCACAGAAAACCTTACCACATGATGGCTCTGCTTGCGAACACCATGAATTCAAGATCAGGCGGATATATCACGCGGCGTTTACATGTCCCTCAGGGCGTCTGGTCGCAGGGAGGGGCAAAACTTACCAATGTCCCAGAAAAGGTACGCGTTGTGGAAGTTCTATGCTCTGCTTTGGAGGAAATGCAGCAATCAAGCGTCGAGTTTTTCGGTGCTGGTAGTGTGTGTAGTGGGCTGGCACTTGGGATTGGGAGTGTCGGGCGGAAAGAGGCGGAGGCGTGGGTAGGCAAGCTTGAGGAATTCTCGTCTATATGCGACAGCGTCGTTGCAAATTTTGGCAAAAAACTTGGCGTAGGGGAAGGTTTTGTTTCAAAGAAAAGTGGGGTAGGTTATTCGTGCGTATGGTGCCAGGATTACAGACAACTCACGCAACATCCTAGGTGACATCATGGGGCGGAAAGCTGACTCGACAATTCGACAAGTTCACCAACGGTAAAAAGTACGCGTTTTCTTGTCATCTCTGTGTATCGGAAGCTTACAGATACGATAGTCTTGATTCGCCCGCGGCGTACGTGGCTGGGTTGGGCAGACTGTTCTCGCACGCTCAACTGCTCGATGAACATTCAAAAGCACTTCTTTCGCCACCCGTGGCGCCTATTTATACCGCGTTTCCCGCTGATCTTAGAACGGCCGCAGAGGTCAAGCTAAAACGCGCTTCGGAATTCTTCGCCAGTGTCGTTCTAACATTCGTCATTCGTGACCTTGCCCAGTTGTTGGACAAGTACGCGAAGAAGTGCGAGAAGTGGCTCGCGGAGTGATTAGAAACTGGAACGGATTTTGTTGTGGTGTAGTATTCTTTTCGTGAGGCATATGTATTTTATCATCTGGGACTAGACTGTTCAGCGACATCTGTTCCTTCATCTGACTTCCTCTGAAATGGTCTGTCCGCGACGCTTGTTTTCCGTCGCTGCCCCCTAATCCATCTCCCTTTCGATTTTCTTCACTACGATATACTTTTAAAATTGTGCCATAGCGCAAGATATGCGATCAGGATTCCGTACAAATCAATCTGGATACCACAGAGAATTCGCAAAGACCCAATTCTGAATGGAAAAGTTCCCTAATCCTGGCTAGGTTGCTATAGTCTGGTTGCACTCCCCGGGTTCGGGAGTTGGGGGTCGTCCTCGTAGACGTGTTATCACCTGCATTCGCCGATCTGTAACTCAGATGAGCATACACAGCTATTATGCAATGCCTAATAAGCTCACTGTAATCCAGCCGAAGGTGCTCATCGGGGCATTCTTCGTCGGAATCAACCAATGGGTCAGAGTTGAGCACTGTGTGCCAAGCATCTGTAATCATGTGTGCACTGAGTGAGCTACGAGTGCGATGATTTAGTAAGAAGCACGTACGCTGTAGCATGGTGCGAGGTGGGCCTGAGGGTACACTAGTGGCCCGTCTGGTTCTGAGAGGTCGTGAACCAGGATTGGACATGTTGGACCTGCGGGGACGGTGCATGTCCATAGACATCCGACGATGCGCGGGCGACGTTTGTGGATGTCTTTGGCGTTGGCGCTCCAGCGCGGTTGACTGAATAGGCACAACTGCCGTACATGATCTTTCTCAGAGGAATGGGGTTGGCAGGAACATGCGGGCTTACGGTCAGACCGACGACCCTGGGCGCCCCTCGGCGTCGGCTCGGCGTGACGACCAACCTCGTGTGTGGACGGTGCTCTATCAGCCGTTCTCCCGGTTCTCCTTTTCCTGGGTGTGACTGAAGGCATATCTTGCGTTTCTAGTCTGCCTGGGTTGGCTGTTGCCTTTTTCTTGGGTCGTTCTACCTTCTCTGACATGATGCAGGTACCGTACCAGATTCCTTGGACCCACTTGACGAGCGACTGTGACAATGGAAATTGCACTGATTTGGGAGCGTCTTCGTACCTTTCAAGCCTGGCCGCGGACCGCGCGCCGCACATGTACTTTCCATCCTCCGGCCAAGATATGCTAGGGTAACTCCGTGGTCCGCACTCATCTTACTGATGGCATGTAGAAGCTGAGGGACATTGACAGATGGCAGGATGCCCTACGCAGCCTTTGAAGCTCATGGTGGCCGTAGAGACGTCACACTTGAACTGGTACTATGTTTTGGCAGTGACACTTATGAGGTGGCGTCTACATACACCGAGTCGAGCGCTTCCCGACAAGATTGCCCACTTGTTCGAGGCTTCCAGATGCCAGTTCCTAACTTCATCCCTCGGGCTCGTTCTTTACTGGTCCGGGCCCCTACGCGACCTCCACGATCGACCGGGCATTCTTTTCTATCGTCACAGTCCTCTTGTTCATGACCTTAGTACCACAGGTGAGCTGAGCCAGTATATCTTATGCATGTCGATATGATCACGCCAGTAGTTGGAGAGACCTGCAGGGCAGAACCTCTAGTTTTAGTACAGCTTGGTCTTTTATCTCCCTTTTCAATGGTATGCCACGACTCCCCCTCCTCGGCTTGGAAATTTGTTTGAAAGAATGTTCCATCCGATATACGCGTTCCTACACATTGGTCCCCCTGTTATCCCCCGTGTCTGAGGTCGCGCGAGTACAGGTTAACATTAATGATGTTTAAACAACATTAATACTGAAAAATATCAGCTGTGAACTAGGGCAAAATAGTACATCGAAAATCCTTCCAATGTGTTGTCGAACGAAGACGAGGCTCGCTCACGTACGATAAATAAATGCAATAAAACGCTCGTCAAAGAAGAATATTTGAGGTATAGAATGCGTGGATGGGATTAGCGCATGTGGGGGCATGGTAGAAGGTTGAATTTGTTCCGCCGAAAGATGAATGGAATAGAACGTGAAAGGTATGAAGCAAAAGGAGTAAATCAAATCAAATGGCAGGGAAAGAGTTCACCAGAATTCTCGAACGCACTCCAGGACTTCAACCACGACGGAGCTCTTGTACATGAGGGCATGATCAGCACCTTTGACGACCTTCACGTCACACCGATCCTCGCCCATTGTACGTTCCATCCATCTCACCGCGTTCTCTGCAATCTTCTCGTCTCGGTCACCGTACCACACCCGAACTTTGTGAGGGTAGTCGGTATATGAGAAGCCCCAAGGACGATTGTCGTGATTTAGGATCTGCAATAGGTCGCTGTGGGTGCCTTTCGACGCTTCGGCATGGGACGCCGCAATCAGAGCGTTTCCGAGTGCTGCCTGGTATGAACCCGAGGTGGTCGTAATCACGCTGCTGTACGGTGAGGAGAGAACACTGTTCCTCGGCGATGAAGGTATGCTTGGTGGGCTTGATCTAGGCGTAACCGCGCTGGATGTGCTGAACGAGATTGAGCGTCGTGCTGCCTGTCTGGGAATGGGTGATTTAATAGTGGGCCTTTCGACGTTGCTGTCAATTGATCGAGTATAGTTCATCGGCTTTCCTGGAAGAACGATTTTAGGAGATGACGTCAACGTGCGGAGTACTGGGCTCGCGGGTTTATTGTTCCAGTCGAAGTCACTCAAGCCCAATCCAACGTCAACACAGATAGGCTGAGGGAGTTGTGGGCTCGGTAAAGTCGCCCTTTCGCCTTTGGAACCGTTAGCACCCGCCTTGCCCTTTAACGAGCCCATTGAACGAAGGGTCTTCAATTTCTTCCCCACACTTGATTGATACGCCGTTTCCGCTGCCGGTGATGGAGGCTGCGATTGAGATGCAGATTTGGATGGTTTCAAGCGGCCAAGAATACCTCTGGATGCTTTCCGTCTCGTTTGCTGATTCATAGACCGTGCCCCCAGCGTGCTCTGGCTCCCGAACCGACCGTCGAAGTCCCTCAAATCATCATAGTCACTGAACAGACTGGATGCAACGCTCATCCGCCTCCTCGCGTCCGACTGGGATGGATAGACACTAGTTTTGCTGAGTTGCTCGAAATGTGACAATGAATCAGAGTCTGCGGTGGTATCCGACTGGACGTAATAAGGCCTGCTGGGAGATGGTGGAGCTGTATAGCCTATTCCGCGAAAGGCGACCGTTGGGGGCTTTCCGAGCATCCATGCCTGTATTTTCCACTCTGCAGCTTGTGCGGTCTTCAGAATGCCATTGGGAACATACTTCAACCACTTGTAACCGCCTAAGGATTGCTCTCAGTGATCAGGTGCTTTGCGGTGAATATATTCCATACCGCTTTCGCCACCACCGATCCATGGGGCCAGTAGACAAAGATCACCCCTGATGCGCTCAGGTACGCGATTTGCGAAGGACAAAGCATACGGGGCTCCAGCGGAGTGAGCCATGACACTGCATTCGTAGATTTGGAGCTGATCGAGTACTTCTTCCACAACAGAAGCCCATTCCATAATGCCATGAGCAGATCTTGATTGGGGCACTTCAGTGCGCCCAAGTCCCCATCTAACACGTTTCATGTGAGCTCTCATCGACACGATGACCTCGAATTAATTTACCTATCAATAGCAATTAATCGGAGACCTAGGCAATCGGCCATTTCATCGTAGAGACCCATGATATGCCTTACGCAACCCAGCCCAAGAAACACAACAAGCGGAAAACCATTTGGGTCTCCCATATCTGCGAGACTCACTGTAAGTGGGTGGTCTAACGAAGCATGTGGGTACCGTGTGAGCCTCAGTAGTGTCGTTAATCGCGCAGACCGCAGGTATTCGGCGATCGCTTGTGATGTGGATGTTGGAGATACAGAGAACTGTGTTGGGTCGAATGACTGCTGAGACGCACGTGCGGAAGTTGTTGAGGATGAATGGGCACATGTGTCTGAGGCGGCAGCACGAACGCCAAGACGGACACTAGAAGCATCAGAGGTATTCGAAGGGCAAGAAGCCAGGGGTGGAGCGCGAGGACCCTTGTAAGGTGGAGCGGTCACTTGGGAATTCTTTTGGTTGTTGTACGTCCGCCTGACTTCGTGCTCAATACTGTCCATCGACGACCGACTGAGAAGTTCGGCTTCCTCGTCAGGTGTCAAAGGCTCCGGTTCGGATTCCTCTTCCTCCGGACCTGCCAATACACTGCCATCGGCATGACCATAACCCGGAGCATGTACGGATGGTGGGCGCGTGCGTTCAAGGGTATGTGGCGCATGGTTGCGAATAATTTCGGATATAGAGGGAATTATAGTTCGTGGGCGCTCCGTGGGCTGTACGGTATCGGGCGGGGAGTGGTTGCTAACCGGGGGTGTGATATTATCGCTGAGGGTAGAATCAACTGTAATGGTAGAGGTCGATACTTTTCGCGAGAAGCTGGAAGCTGGGGTATGGCGGTAACGCGGATGGGAACGAGGAGGTTTCGTAGTTGGTATGTCTATGTCGTCGTCGTCGTCGTCTGAGGTGACAGCCTTTTCGCGCCTTCTGCCTTTTCCTTTGCCAAGTACAATACCCGGAGGTGGTGTTGGGAGCGGGGGTTGGAATAGAGGGTGGTGACCAGGAAAACGCGAGTGTGATGAATTTCGCGAGAAAAAGTCGTCCATGGATGCACCGGCCATTCCGTTCATGCCATCTACGAGGGCATCTAAGGTCTCTACTCCTGAGATTGGGGCAGCGACAAAAACAGGAAAGCCGAAGGGGGAGAAACCACCGATCGAGGAGGCATCGATAGGTGTCGGGGGAGGGTCCTCTAGACTAGAGGTTCCAGAGAACCTCAAGGGTGGAAGAGGATTGTCGTGCCATCTTGGTTTTTGGGACGAAGGGCCGGTTCGAGTGCGAGTGCGAGGGAGCCGGGGGGTAAGGTCGTCGCCAGACAGAAAGCTGGAGGGGTCGGGAAATTGATCTGAGGTAGGGAACGCAAAGGAGGAGTCTGAGACCTTTGCTCTGCCCCTGTCCTGCACGGAAGGGCGGCGAGAATGCTTCTTCAGGAATCTGTGAGCGTCCTGAGGCGGGGGGCTTGTCTGCGGGCGGGGATGGATGTCAAAGACGTGGAGAGGCATCGAAAAGGCGTGCTTTTCAAAGTCGCGTGTGAACGAGGACGAGCTTGAACGCTGCTGGCGGTGGGACGACATTACTACCAGGCAGACGCGAATAATTAAAGCTGGGGCCTCGACAGTCCGAGTTGCTAACCTGGGTGCACAGCCACTCCAACCATTATGGACTCGAGGCTCGACATCAAAGAAGACTCGGACGTGTTTGAGGATGACGGCCATCAGATCCGCTACAAGACTCTCAGCTGGCAGGTCCGCGAGCATCCTCACCTCTCGACAGTCCACTTACTCGTCGCAGTTTGTCTCCGTGCTCATGATAGCGGAGATCGTGAGCAATGGAATGCTGTCTCTACCCAACACTCTAGCCGTCGTGGGCGAGTCGTCTCTTTGGTCTCCAGCCCTTTTCTCATCGTCCCAAAGGCATCGTCCCAGCTCTCATCCTCGTCGTGTTCTTGGGGATATTCGCTCTTTTCACAGCCAAACTGCTCATAGACTTCAAGCTAAACCATCCCAACGTACACACCATGGGTTTGTCTTCCACAGCTCCCCCGCTAACCACTCCCCCACATTCACCACTTCCCCAGGAGATGCGGGCTATATCTTGTTCGGTCCAATTGGCCGGGAGCTCCTCCTCGCTGGAACAATCATTTTCGCCCTCACCTGTGTTGTGAGTATATTCTTACAGCCGTCCTCTTTTCACACAACACAACCCCCCTTAGGGTGCCTTATTACTGAGCGGCCAGCAGGCCTTGTCCACACTTTCCGACGGGGGATTGTGTAGCACGTATTTTGTCATAATTTGCGGTGCAATAACCTTGCTCATTGCACTTCCTCGAACTCTGGGTCGCTTGACATGGATGGGACTTGTGAGTGTCGCCGCAATTACGATCGCAGGTGTCCTTTCTATGATCGGTTCTGGAATAAACCCATTACCCGGCCGGGTGATCAGCGCTACGATTCCAGCCACCTTTGAAAACGCTTTTCTATCCATCACCAGCCCTGTAAGTAATTCTCGTTGCTGAGATAATGATAGTTATATCTCACCCAAACAGGTATTTGGCTATGCGGGTACGTATCGTTCGCATGCACATGTACGAGGCTAATAACGCATAGGACATTTCATGTATGTAACACGGATACAGGGTGACAGCACAAGAACCTTCTGATCATCCTTTTAGGTTCTTCATCTTGATTTCCGAGATGAAGCGACCACAGGACGCTATGAAGGTCTTTCATCACTGCATCGTCGGATACTGGTGTTCTAAAAAAACATTGCAGGCGGCGTGGTGCTTACAAGGATTCGCGACCACCTTTTACACCGTGTATTGCATCGTCAACTATGCATACATCGGTAACACTATTCAATCTCCCAATTTCTTTTCCTTGCCTCCCAGGTGGGCAAAGGCGTGTTTTGGGGTCGCGTTCATTAATTTCCTGTTGTACGTGATACCAAGTTTGTTTCTTGTCCGTTGTCACACAGAAGACGCGTCCGACAGTACCGCGGGAATTTACATCCACACCGTTGCGAAGGTCATATTCGTCCGACTTTTTCGACATTCTGAACACGTCCATTCGCACACCATACTCGGTTGGACTGTGTGGACTTTGCTGTGTTTCGGCGGCGTTGTAATCGGCGTGGTCCTTGCCATTGCAGTGCCAATCTTCTCGTATCTTATCGGGATTGCGGCTGCACTATTTGCGGCGTGGTACACGTATGGTTTGGCTGGATTCTTCTGGCTGTTTGATACCTATCACCTGAAGGGTGGGATGGACGCCTTCAGACGGCGGCCAATCGGGACCATGCTTGCTGTGATGACCATTTTAGCGGGTGCATTCATCTGCGTCGCCGGAACCTACGTATTCGTCAAGGTAAGTGGCTTTTAGGTTGTGGATCCAATCGTAGAGACTGACGTTCTCATTCTCCCCGCAGCTCATTTACCAAGCTTATGCCGCCGGTACGATTGGCAAGCCGTTCGCCTGTTGAAGTGGGATCCCACGTGACTTGGGTAATTGGGCAGTGGGACTTTGTCATCGTCATTACATGAGTCATGCGCTCGCACAGCTGGGCGTGCTCTACCAGTTCTGCATTCTTGTAAGGCCGTTGTTCATATACATATAGACACTCTTGGACTCTCAGAAGCCCACCCACGCCTTACTTGTGTCCCTCTTACTGCCTGTTATGACTTTAGATGCTTCCCAACCGCAGCACCAGCTGCCCATCCACTTACGACCCCCCCGGACATGGGCACAGGCTCTTAACGGGTTGTTGTTCTATTTGCTATTCATTCCAGGTTGTTTCATGGTCCATGGGTTCCAACTCTTTTTTGTCCTGCCACTGAAGCTCGTGCCGGGTCCAAATTCAAGGAAGCTGTATGACGAAGGGATCAGGTATACCAAGGGTGCCTTTGCTGTCCTGCTGAGTGCGTCGTTCTCGGAATTCGCATGCGCTGTCTATGCGAGAGACATGTTTCACCCCCGCAGACCTGATGAATCAGTGGTTCGCTCCGACAAAGGTGTCCATCACGTTTGAGACTGAAGGCCAGGGCAAGTTCACGGAAGAAGAGATTCGAAATGTTGTAGAACGTGATCTCTCGGGGAAGGTCATAGCTTTGCGCCTGCCTTCCAAGTCCGTTATCATTTCAAACCATCAGGTGCGCGTGCTGCGTGTGTTCCTGACATGTGGGTCGGCTGATCCACTCGCGGCGCAAGGTCTACTCAGACTGGTGGTACATTTGGTGCTTGACGTATTTCGCAGACACGCACAAGGACGTGTTCATCGTCTTAAAGAAGAGTCTCAAATGGATTCCTGTCATTGGGACGGTACGAGCTGCCTTTGGCTGCTGGCAAGCTACTAAATTCACACTAGGGCATGCAAATGTACAGGTTCATATTCCTTGCGCGTTCATGGTCGTCCGATAAGTTCCAGCTGGCAAGGCAGCTCTCGAAACTTGGGAAGAAGGCACAGGAGGAAGACAAGCCGTTCACATTGATCCTGTTTCCCGAAGGAACCCTTGTGAGCAAAGACACGCGACCAGTCAGTAGCAAGTACGCAGAGAAGATGGGTGTCGTGCGTCAAGGCTCACCCTATTTTTCATGGGGCTAATGGTTGGAGTATAGCCGGACCTTTGTAATATACTCCTTCCCCGGTCAACGGGGCTCCATTACAGCCTGCGATCGCTCGCCCCTCGACTGCCCACGCTCAAATTACTCGATATAACAGTGATCTACCCAGGTAAAGGCAATATAAACCCTTCTGAAGCGGAGAATTCACAGTTCATTTTCCAAGGTATTCCTCCTAGGGGTTATGGGCAGTCTTATTATACACTGCGGTCGATATTCTGTGATCGCGTGCCTCCGCCGGTCATTCACATGCACCTGCGGATATTCGATGTCGCGAAAGATGTGCCCGTAGGAAACATCTCAAACTCAATCGTTTCAAACGGGTCTGCGAGCAACCCTGCCGAGCACGATCTCTCTGAACGCGAGAAGGATATATTTGATATATGGCTCCGAAAGTTATGGTCGGAAAAAGATGGCTACATCACCGAGTTCTTAGAAGCAGGCACAACCATCAACAAGCAAAAGCCAGTGGAAATTCCCTTAGAGTTGCGGAAAAAGTCGGAAATGCCTGAGGCTTACTGTTTCTTTGCTCCATTGCTCATAGCATATTGGTGGAAGAGGGTAACGGACTTGGTGTTGTAGCTAGACGTGTTATCACGTTGTACTCCGGTCATGTACAAGTACTAGAGAAGCGGGTAAATATCAATACATCAAGGTTTTTGGGCTTGTTGTAGTTGTTGTTGCCGCTGGATTTGGCCGAGCAAGTATTCGCTGGTGTCCACGAAGCGGTCTATGCAGTTCGCGATGCATGCTTCCTCGCCGCGAGCAAAACGAGTGCCTGGTGTCCCAGTGATGCACCTGTTGAAGGTATGAGAAGCGAAAATTAAGGGTAAAAAAAGTGCTTCAACTTGTCCCAACACATGCTTGTGAAGGCGAGCAGCTGGCTGTGGGCTTGAGCCTGTCTTTGACCCTGTACGAGGGCAGTCTGTATTTCTTTCTGAGAGACAGAGATAGCACACGAGCAAGACGAGCAAGTGAAGGTGAAGACACACCTTGGTTGCATCGTCGAAACCTAATCCTTCCATTGCAGTGAGTGCCTCTGATGAGTTCTTGGAGTCCATCTGGTCACTGTGCTGGCGTTCAAACAAGTGCGTGAGCAAAAGACTACAATTACGTGATATTAGGGCAAGTCCAGTTTAACTCGGTCGTCGTCGTCGTCGTCGATACTAACGACGAGGGCCGTTGTTCGTGTCGCCGAGCAACTTGTCCGACACCGGTCATGCTGGCCTCCTTGGCCGCACGGTAGTTCCACCAGCGGGACTGCTCCACGGCGCCAATGACTGGAATCGTGCGAACACGCGGAGTGTAGTGACAAGGTCCCGCCTCACCGCCTCGTGGCTCTCATGACATCCACCACCGAGTTTTCTGGCTGGCCACACGAGCCCGCTCCGCTGTGTGTCCTAATTTCAACTCCTCCGTCACTTTCGCTCACCACTTTTGTCTTTTAGCGTGGGGTACCTCAGTCGTAAGGCGCTCCCCATCAAGCGCAGCGATGCCGAGCCACTCACGCGAGAAGACGTCCAGTTCGATCTTCTTGACCACATCTTCTCGGACACCAATACCGTCTTCACCAGCCAAGCCCCAGACACTTCCTCCCACGCCAACTTCCGCGATCTCTACGTCAATGCCCTCTACCACTCCAGCAAATGCTCAAAGGTGCTCAAGGACAAAATGGTCGAGACACCTGCTTTCGCAGTCGAACTGGCCAAGATCTCCTTGTTGACAAACGTGGGACGCATCAACACAACAATGGCTTGTATGCATTGGTGCCACTGATCGTGCATGGTTATTTGATCGTTCTGACCAAGTTCCTAGTCTTTCCGGAAATGAAGACTGCTCTTAGGACTTACCACCCTGTCCCATCTCTACAGAAGACAGACGGCAATGCTCAGGATGCACCCCGCATCAAGAATTGTCTGAAAGCGGCCCTCCTTCCATCAGAGCTCAAGTCGATGCCACCCTCTACCCCGGAGGAGATTCTCGAGAAAAGCGTGCGTGTATTTGTCCTCTCCACCCGATTCCACTTCACAACGAGTCGTTCAGCGCGCACGCGAACTTCCTCCGACGAGTGTCGTTAATTTGATTTTCGTCCTTGCGAACCACGCTGCTGTGAGTCTCGTCCCCAAGTCCCAAGACAAGGCATGAATTTGCTAACTTATGAAGCCCCTCGCTGCCACTCACTTTGATCCGCCGCTAAATTTCCTCGATCTCTTCCTCCCAATCAACATCTCCTCCGCCGACCGAGCGAAGGCCTTTCTTTGGCTAGTATACCATTATCTTGAAGGTCCAGATCAGCCAAATCCCTACGACGATGACTACTCGCGCCAGAATCCCGGAAAAGTTCCTTGGTTAAGACGGCTGACAGATGCTGAGTTGGCCGAAGAGAATGTCGACACAGCTGAAGAAATCGAGTGGGGAAGATCCATGTCTGCACAACGTAATGTATTTTTGCAACGCCTAGTGAATTCCCTCGAAAGTGAAAAGAAGGCGAAACATGTGCTGGCGGCGTCGTCACAGCGAGGTACTATCCGAGCAGCAATCTACGAATGACTTGCTGACTGCATGCAGTGTCTGAATCTAATTCACATCGCTCCCGTCCTTCGAGGCAGCCCCATGACGGTACTCGCGAAAAGCCCTATATTCACTATATGCCGCCTCCACGACCTGCACCTGCACAACAGCCCACAGGTTAGTCAAATAAGCTCTGAGCCCTGACCGTCCCTCAAATACCACCACAGAGAGGCCTGCTGGTAGTGGCTCGCGTGGACCACAGCGAACTATGTTTCAGCGTGAGTACCCAACGTCAGTATTCTATGTTAATTACAAAAGGGCATTATCTACGGACAGACGCTTGGCATGTCGTGACATCCACAGACCCCCTGGTCGATTCGGATGAAGAATTAATGGATGAATATGTCAGAAACGACTACAGTGAGCACTTTGAATTAGTTCCTCGAACACAACCCTTGATAGTCATTGTAGACCAACGCATTGCCGTCATTGCTCGGCTTCGCGGAAAGGCACCAACGCCGCCGCCAGACATTGTTCCACCCAACAATGTCTCTGATACTCGGGAACATCGATGGCGAACTGTGCAATCATGGAGATGACTGAATGATTCCACCACCATACCTCAGAAAGCTTACCACGCATCCCAGAATACCGCCACCTGTACATTACCCATTGATTGTATTTGACGTTTAGTTCGGCAAACATGAACCAAGACAATCGATTCTTAATTCCATTACAATTGTACCTGAAGGTTTGGGCCTGATGCGGCTCAAATTAGGGTCTGCTTCTCGGTCCAGATTCGATTGGCTCTCTCGCATTGAGCTAAGGTAAACAAACACTAAGTTGACGAGTCTCAAACCAAACAGTTCAAAGTATTGAATACTTTTACATGATGCTCAGCTCAGTATTCAATGAAGTAGGTCATAATGGCAGGAGAAACGGGTTTCTGACATGCTGCATAGATAAAGTCCTAATAATTAACATGTCCATTGATTTCAAAAGCCACCTCGCGCCACTGCCACGCGATCAAAGCCAACTCGCCCAATGTGTTGCAGTTCGCCAGGAGCGCTACATCTCTTCACCTTGGTGCTGATCCATGTGCACTCGTGACGACCAAAGGCTGGAGGTGGAGAGCTACGACGCTTGAGGGTCGCAATCATATCTCGCGCAGTGTCAGCCCGACTGGTGGGCAATGTGGGTCCTGCCACAAGATCGACTGTGCGAGGAATGACTGCTGTCAAAGGCCATGGATCGGGACGCTGTGGGTGGATGACCTGCTGAGCGAAGGTGGTGTCGAACTTTTCGTCATTCAGCGCGAGGGATCGGACAGGGACAGTCTTGATCTGATCGTCCGTAGAACCAGGCGACAAGCTCAAGGCTTTCAAGAAGTCGGGCAGCCGAGACCGCGAGCAATCATTTTTGGATGATACAGGCACCGGCTTCAGACGGGCCGTGATTTCGTTCAAGGAAGGCGGTGTACGTCTCGACTTCTTTGGTATAACCGAGGGAGGCTGTTCAGCGATGAGTAGGCCGCGTTCTACCTGCTCATCCCATCCTGGGATGGTAGGTGCGTTGGCAACGACCAAATCCTCCGAATTTTCTGCCGCAACTTCGGGGGCAGAGCATTCGGATTTGAAGGCACGAGGTGAAATAGAGCGGTAGGCAGTCTGGGAAAGCTCGGGAATGGATATTGTGGCAGTACACAAGGGTTTGTTGACTTTGGACAGGAAGCGGGTGCGTCGCTCGACTGTCTCCAGATTTCGTTGACTAAACTTTTGCACAGCGCAACTAGAAAACACATACGTTGTTTGAGACTCTGACTTTTGAGCGCCAACTCCTTACGGAGATCAGGTATCTTGTGTGACCCAAGCCTGGCTCTTTGGTCACGCGACACTTTGAGCAACGAATGGAATTGATCCTGACTAAGTCCCTTATGGGGTGGACAGTCGACAGGACGCAAAGGCGAGGGATGGCATGGGAATGAGTTGGCTGTAGGTGGCAATGACAACCAGTTCGGCCTATATCCATGATCCTCCACATCCAGCCTAGGCGGGATCGGAGAAAAGGGTTCTGGGTGGTTCTTCTCTGGCGGTGCTGGGGTGATGCATATGGAAGGAATAGGAGAACTGATTGACAACATGAGTCTGGAGAAATCGAAAGAACTGCGACTAGCGAAATGAAAGCGACCTGCGCTGGGGAGAAAGGAACGAAGACGGGCGAACAGGACTGGATAAAGGGCTCGCGCAGCAAGCTGGCAATGAGAGGGAGAGCGGTTTGCGCACCCTGAACGTCCCACATCAGCACTGCCAGACGGTCGGGCCCAACTGTCTCACGCTCGGCCCGATGGGCCCGGCACTCCACAACCTCCACAACATCATGATGGATGCAAGGGAACGTCTAGACAAGGCCAATGAACTGAAGCTCGAAGGGAATGAACTGTTCAAAGCAAGCAAATGGAATGAAGCCCTAGTGTCATATAGAACTGCCCTTGGCCACTTGCCTCCACCAAACCGATCGGCTAAACCAGAGCTTGATCAAGCCGATGTCGATTCTCCAGGACCAACCGGAGATCCCAGCGCAGCTGAAGTGAGAGATATCCCGGATGCGCTTGACGCGGAGTGCGCGAAAGCACGGGCAGTCCTGCATGCGAATATCGGCGCATGCCTGTCGAAGCTGGTGAGCTGAGCGAGTGTTGTTCGTGGACCAAGCTCAGCCGAGCAACTACAGGAAGACTACAAAGGAGTGGTAGATGCATGTTCTCAAGGTGAGTCCGCACGGCTGGCAAGACCGTGAATGCTCTGAGCGGAAGATCACAGCTCTCAGTGATGACCCGCACTACGTCAAGGCACTTCAACGGAGGGCAGCATCGAACGAAAAGATTGGTACTTGGTCATCCCTCACCAGTGCTCAAGAAGGTCCGGTTCTCGGGTCAAGTCGTGAGCTGGCTATCATTACTGACGCAACAGCCAGATTACAAGTTGCTGGTGGAGTTGCTTCCCGCTGGTTCAGCAGAATTGACGCAGACAAGGAAGGTTCTTCAGTCCTTAGAGCCTCGTACGCGAGCAGCTCAGGAAAAAGAGACAACCGAAATGATGGGTAAGTTGAAAGGTCTCGGGAACACCATCCTTGGTACGCCTCTATTTTGTGAGATCGACAATCCAAGACATAGTGGTCTACTTCCTAGGTAAATTCGGACTTTCCACGGATAATTTCAAGTTTGAACCAAACGGTCAAGGAGGCTATTCAATGAACTTCGCACAATGACAACTGAAGCTGACATGTTCATGCTACCATTCATATACGAGGGACACGTTTATACGCTAAATCGTCTGTGATCCTCCTTGCCCGTCTCGCTCGTCGATGTATGTCCCTCCATGAGTGAAGACTTGGAATCTATTGAAGGGAAACACCTGCCGAATGGGATTTGCACACTCCTTGAGCGACATATATAGAGTAAACTTACCCTGGCAATGATTCTACCTCTTATTAATCCCATTGAGACAGGGCCATAGTCTCTTGAGTCAGTTGAACACGCTGCGTTATCACCCGCTATCCAGATATGACCTTTTGGAACAACAACGTGTTCTACCGAGGGAGCTTTCAAACCTGTTGGATCGACGCAGACAACGTCTCCTGGGAGGCCAATGATTCGTTTACAGATGATTCTGTTCGGTTTCACGGGCGATTTGAGAGAAACCAATTCTCCTCGAGTCAAGTTATACGGCGCGAGCCGGTGCGACACGATGCTTTCAATTGCGACTTCTCCCGAGGTCTCGAATGTAGGCAGCATGGATGGACCATCAGTCTGACAATATCGTCAACGTCTGAGAAGAGATGAAATGTAGTAGGCGCACCAAGCAAGGGCTTCCGACGTTTTCTTTGAAGAGATGGAGAAAACAGGCGATATTAACAGCCTGTGTGATTGTGTTGGGTCAGTCGTGGGCAGTGTGAGATTGAACAAGCTAACAGACATGGATACACCCTACTGCGACGTTCTTTAGCAGTTTGAATTGGGCAGTGAGAAACCAAGAATAGGTCATCGATAAGTGATCATGCAATCATGCTTCTGCTAGTGTCGGAGTCCCGCAAGACCGCTTACTTCAAACAAACCTTCAGTTAACTTCGCCCTGAAGTCGACACACTCAAGCACTCGGGGATCCTTCATACACAGACTAGATTGGTTTTCCAGCTTCTGCTGCATTATCGGACTTTCTCTCAAGTTTTTTGTCCACCAGTCACATGTCGCGGAACATACCGATGCCAACAGCCGCAGACATGAATCGCCTAACCTATCTAGGAGCAGCCAAATTCAAAGAAGAGATGTCCCGTCCGGGCGGCCAGCCAGAGAAGCTGGACTTTAGCATTATGACAAGCTGTTTCAATTGTGATGGGGCCATGTCACAACATACGGGGCAGAAGGTACAGAGCCTTTCAAGTGGCATGTGTTGCTTACTGACTTGTACTCAATAGCCGTTGGTCTGTTCGGGATGTAGGTCCGCCATTTACTGCTCCAAAAAGGTATGTCCCACATTCCTTGGGAATTGGAGTCGCTGGAGCAGCCGATGCTGCAGTGTCAAGTCGCGAATTGGAAAATCGGGCGATTTGGCACGGAAGGTCATAAGTTTTTCTGCGAAAAAAACAAGGTGGGTAAGGTTCCGATCAAGTAACGTGTGAAGTCGTTGTATTGTACATGCATTTTACAGCGTCACATGATGAGAGTACCGGAAGTGCGAGCTATTCTCAAGCTTTTTCCTTGGGGGAAACTCGAGTCGGATGGTACCTTTGCAGAATCCCTCATACGTGCTTACTTTGGTGTTCTGGGAGCTCAAGGCCATGGATACTGGAGTGAAGCTGGTGGTAGCGCTCCCCATCAGACTCAGCCAAACACCATGGGCAACCACGATAGTCCGTTCTGCGTTAACCCAGTTGAAAGTTATCAGGATGGCTATCTACTTCTCCATGATCGGCATCTCGACGACAAGGCAGGATGGAAAATTGAAGACAGATTGATACCTAGGCTGCACTTCGAACCTGGTTGTGAACCGCTGATCGGATCTTCCGCTAACGTGGTTGACTGGAAGTCCTGGTACCAATGGCGTTCCTTGCCCTTCGACTCTCCTGCTGCACTCCTCATGAACTACCCCCTGACTGTATACCACTTGTTAGTCAACGTCTTAAAGGTCGCAAGTCCAAGTCGTGGGTCTTCCGAGAGCCGGCAAACGCTTGCTGTTCATTATCTCGGCGCGGAAGTTGAGCTCAACATGCTCCCTCTGTGAGTCTTTCCGATGTCTTAGTCCCCCTCGGATCTCAGGGGATATCGGCAGTTTCTCGGAACTGGCATTGTTACTACCTTACACTGACATCAAGCTCACGTTCTTCGGTTACGCTGTGTACAAGATCGTACAAAAAGCAAACAAGAAAAGTATTGCTGCAAAGGCGAAACGAAACGAGCCAGTGTACACGTACAGAAGCCCCGCATCCATGGGACAGAGCACCTTGGCAATATACCTTGATGGAGACCACGAGAACTGGGATCCACGCTTCACGTCAATTATAAGCACCCTCCCCGATGCCATCGTAGCCCTTAATGCCGGGTTGCTCAGCTACAAGACCTGGGCGACCGTTATCCTGTTCTGTCACATAGAGGAGTTGCCCTTCGGGGTGACGGAGTACGCTGAGCAATCCGCTGAGGTGCAAAGGGACTCGTTCTCGAATATAATTCACCATGCAGTCCCAAGTTTAGGGCCACGTCTGAACACGGCTCAGCTGGAGGATTTGGTGAAACCACGGCAATACCCTATCGAGTTCAATCCTTTTCAGCGACCCGGTCAACGGCCCATCGGTTCTACACGACTCCCAAACGTTTCCAATGGGTTCACTATCAGGGTCTTCGGACGGGATTCTGAAATGGGAAAAAAAGAGGATAGTCTGGTCCGGGAGTCATCATATATACACGTTGCGGAACAGCAAGTGCGGCAGCTGGTTGATAAGACATGGGGCATGTCGCTGAACAACCTTGACTAGTTACCCAAAGCTCAGAGTCGCTGTTTATTTCTTTGGTGCTTCGTGCAGTTAGTGTTAGCACTATTTCCACTTGTCGATATGTAGTCGTGACAACGTGGTGTGACTGTGACGCCGAATGTCTTCGTTCAAACGGAGGACGCCATCTAATCAAGTCGCTCTTCCACCAGGAACTCGCACATGTCCCATATCCATATCCACGGTCCTGACGTCCTCTGGGATCCCATCTCTCGATGACATCTTGGGTGGGGGCATACCTCTTTCATGTTCCCTTGCAGTCCTCGCCCCTGATTCCCATTCTGCTTACGGCGAGTTGGTACAAAAATACTTTGTTGCACAAGGCATCGCAAGCGGTCATAAAGTGTGCATTGTACACGAAGATGCTTTATCATTTGCGAAGGAATGCATGTGGATGCCTACGTCGAGCTCAAACGATCCGATGCCCACATTGGGTGAAGATGATGCAGTTCAAAGTGGAGGGAAGATAAAGATTGCATGGCGCTATGAACAGCTGAAGAAATTTGAGACAACGGTGACCAACCTGTATGTGCCAATTCTTAGATGTGAGCGATCGGAGGATTGGTGACCTTCAGTCTTAGATCCGCAGATCACTTTTGTGACACGTTTGACCTGACATCTCGCATTCCTATGTCTGCGATAGACGAAGTTCACACTGCGAAGCGGCTTATACCGTTGAACTTGAATATAGACAACGATCTCGCATCCTCGATGGATGGACTTGTGAAACAGATAAAGCATGTCCTTGCGACTACACCATCGACTGAAGTTGTTCGCCTATGCATAGCGGCTCTGGGGACCCCTGAGTGGGGGGAACACTGCCCAGCAGTAGGTGACACATTTTTGTCCGGGTGCAACTCTTCACGGCACACAGGATATATTGCGCTTTTTGTGTGTCTTGCGCCGTCTCCTGCGTCGGTATCCTCACGCTTGTGCATGTGTTTCCTTTGCTCCGCACCTTTGCACGAGCCTCTGGGCAGGATCTGGATGGGTCCAGAAGGTCGGTTGGGTGACCGATGCAACTATCTCGATGTCAGGCTTTGGTGGTGCGCATATATCGAGATTTCGTGTGTCAAATTGTGTGATGACAGCCCTGCAGCTAATCCGGCGCTTACATCACTTTTTCCTTCCCACCATGGTTTGGTGCAGATTCATAAATTGCCCGCACCGCATAGTATCCTCCCCACGAGCGACAAGTACTCTACCCTTCGGGGTTTATCGTCGTCTGCAGCAGCAAACATTGGCACTGGAGAAAATAATCTCGCATTCAGGTGTATGCGAAAACGGCTCATCTTTGAGACGATGCATCTTGATTTGGAGGGAGGTGTCACAGAACGGCGTACTACGCCTTCGTCGACTGTGTCTGCGATCGGTTCAGATGTTGGACAGGTTCCCACGCGCGTCGCCAACAGAAACACCGCCTCGTTCGCCCGCGTTGCAGTGGAGTTTGAAGAGACCCTTGTGGACATGAAGAACCATTCGTTGGAGGGCCATGTATCATCGCAGAGTACCGAGTCTGGCGCGACCGACGCAAACTCTCAGAAGCCAAAGAAGCTAAAGAAGAAAGTAGCTTTTCATTCGGACAAACCTGATCTGTACGACTTTTAAGATGATGATAAGTGTGACAGTTTCCTATGAATTCTGCGTTGCGGCCATCTTGGACGCGGTCCGCCAAGGCGGGGCATCGGAGAAGGGACAGTACATATGTGTTTTCAGTTGTCAGTGAGTACGTCGACTCTCATTTCGTTGATATGTGCGCCAAGTCGGCCGCGGGAAGCGATGTTCGAAGGGTATTTTCAGGGTACCACGATACGGTCACATCGGACGTGTCAAGACGCACCAGGGTCACCTTGAACGTTTCAAGGGTTTCTCGCACACAGCTTTGTCTCGTCAAAGCGAGAAAACCGAGGAGATGCTTGGATATATATACCTTGTGCGACCGTCGGAGTTTTGGGGGCCCGTCTCCAAAGGGAAATAAGGGAGACCCACCTGTGTGCAATGTCACCGGTTGTCTTATATAGCTGGGAATGTGGGTGATCTCGTGACTCGAAGGTATGTCGGTAGCGCGACACGACGGGCGGAGTAATGTGTGTCGACGTCCTCATCAAATAACAGATGCATTTGAAGAGTGGCAGGAGGCAGCGTTGTCAAGGCATGGTGATGTTGATGATAACAACAGCTGGGAGCTGTACGACTCCAATGCCTTGGGAAAGGCGAGAATTTACATAAAGGACTGCACAAGGGAAGGTACATAATGTCTTGTGTAAATTTTCGCTCGAAACGTCTGCGTATCCTCGTTGCTCCCGGGGACGGTTCAACTGGGGTCATCCAAGGAATCTGACGCATGTAAGTCACAGAACAGTCAGTCTCTCCTGGCCCATCTCAAATTCTCAAACTTGAAACTGTTAGGTATCGCCACCCTCACTCCCTCCTTCCCTCTGCGCAAAAATCCGCTTCCGCTCCAAGTTCCCCAAGGCCCGCCCCATCCTTCCTTAATGCTCACGACAAACCACTTCCACCCCCTCCACTGACTTCCGCTCTCAAGTATACTCTCAGCACCTCCGATATGGATGCTCACCACCAGTCATTAGTCCGTCCACCGAGCTGGATAGACATGGCCAGTTCAGACGGCGATCTCCCCAGTAAGCATATATTCACTCTTGGCGCTTGCCTGTAATTTGCCGCCATGGTACCGGTTTCCATACCTCAAAACGCGTGGTGACTGGTCAATCGCGCACTTGATTTGGATAAACCTCGTCAAGATGTTTGTTTACCACGGGCCATGACATTGGATACGGCGATCACACCTTCTTGCCACTTCGCCTCCCGACCTGCTTTTCTCCTTCGTCCCCGAACTGACTCCCTTTCAAGATTTAGATTTTCTCACTACCAAATCTCTTGCACTGCCTCCTTCCCCGCGCTCACTACCCCCGCCGCGTGTCCATCCAACTCCTCCAGTTATTGGTGAAAACCACCTCAACTCACCAGATCACGCTGCAATGATAGCCACCGATCGCGTCGCCTTTGAACCAACCCCCGACACAACCTCGGTGGCTTCGTCACCATCACAGGCAGTGCACTCCTTTTCGCGTTCAGCCCTTGCTAGGTCCGTGTCGGAGAGTGAAGCCTTCTTCCGATCCGATTCTTCCCCTCCGTGGTCTTTCGCACGCCCTCCCAAAGTTCCGTCCATAGACCCTTCACACTTTCCCGATCCATATCCCCAGCGCTTGCCGTACACCCGCACCTCAGATAGGCTATCTTCAACGCTCCCATCCCTCTCCTCGGCTGGTTCGTCCTCTCCGTCGACACGCTCTTCGGCGTATACAAGCTCAGGAAGTGCACTGGCCACGAGTGATCACGGGCACGTACAAATAGTATCCGGAGAAGACGAAGAAGTTGGCGTCGCGGTAGGAATCTTGTCCGATGAGGTGGCCAGGGTACTTGCAGGCGAAGGTACCACTTCCTCAGCGGGAAGGACACCAATAGACCAAACACGGTGGTCCGAATACTCTGCCAGCATTAGATCGAGATCCTCTTCCATCGGGCTCAGCAACACCAACAGCCTACACGAAAGTGGCATGCCGAGGCTTCGGGAAAATCCTAGTTTCGATATGGGTTGGCAGACGGTTGACGAAAGGGATGAAGTTGGCTTAACGAGCGGGGACGAAACGGATGATTTCGGTGACGACGAGGACGAGAACGAGAGCAAGGACGAGGAGCGCACGTCCGCAGTTGTCGTCGCCGAAGAAGGGCGGGGATTGATCGTGAAAGGGGATGGGACCCCGATCGTGCAGCTTAAAGTCGAACCTGGTACGCGATGTACAACATTTGATTGCGCCCTTGCTAACGCCAATATTTACTCCAGGTACGACTCATCTCCTCGTTGGCTCTTCCAACACCCCCAATTTCATCCCTGCTTTCCTCACAAACACGCTGCCGCAAATTTGCAACTCACTTCTGGCGCTAGATATCTCTGCCAACTTCCTCGTTGCTTTACCTCCTGCACTCGCTTCCTGCAAGAATCTTGAGGAGTTAAATATTGCGTCCAACCCGCTGCGCGTGTTGCCAGTTTTTTTGTCACATCTGGTGGCTTTGCGAGTACTCATTGCAGACGCCACCGGAATCGGCACATTGCCGGACTCACTCTCTGCGCTCGATTGCCTCCACACTCTGAGCATCCGAAGAAACAAAATGCATGCCCTTCCTAGTTGGCTGTGTCTTTTGCCGCTCTTGCAAGAGATATATCTTGACGGTAACCCTTTTCAGGGACCGTGGCAAGCTCTGGTGGAACCGCTTCTCTCCTCCAAAGTCCCTGTTACACCGTTCTATCCCCCTTCGACGCCCTCCGTGTCTTTACCGTCTGTTTTCATACCTGACTCGTCTTTTGGGACTGAGACCGATACGGATTCAGACCCTCCCAGCGCTGACTCTGATGCAAATTTTGCACTACCTCCCGAAGATGACACCATCACGCCGGCGCGAGCGCCTCCTCTTGAGCGGTCTGTCACTTCGCCTGCTATTTTGCCTCCGATTCCTCCTGTCCCCGATCGTAGCCTTGTGCGTACCAAAACTGCGCCGAACCGATCCTATCAATCGAAGTCACGCCCACGTACGGGGATCCACTTTGATAACCCGAAGTTGTCAAATCGCCACCCAGATGAATCTGGTCATGGAGCTGAGCATGAACTCCGGAAGATGAAGAGTGCGGGAGAACTCCGCACGAGTTTTGAGCGACCTCGGGGGTTAGTAGAGGATCTCGCAGTCGCGACCCCTGGGCGACCACCCATACTATCATACTCTGGCTCGGTTTCTAGTTCCAACCTGCTGAGCATTGCAGGAGAATCCCCCGAGTCAGATCCGCTTATTATTCCTAAGCGTTACGCGAGCCTGGGTGTCTCAGCTCTTACACCTACCCGTGGTTTCTCTCGGCCTACCCACTCAAAAAGCCTCTTTGATGTCACCTGGGAGGGTGGGGAGACTGACGCGACGGAATCGACACGATCCTCTTTCGCTTCTCCTCCTACTTCTCCTCCTCGTTCCGGACAACCCGAGCAAACTCATGGTACGCCCAGCCCGGCAGACCGGCAGCCAAGCTCTCGAGGACGCTGGGGGTTCTTGAAGAAGATGTCGATGGGGAAGTTGAGAGCCGATTCGCCCACGACCTCTCGGCCAATTACTCCCTATGGTCGCACTCCTCGCCCTGAAGTCATTGTTGGCAGTATGTCAAGCCCCCCGCAGCGTCCGAGAAATACCTTGCCTCAGATCGATGTCCGATTTTCAACAAGCGGATCCTTGGGTCCTATGCCTAACCCCACTCCAAGCGTCTCCCTGTCTGCGCCTATAGACGAGGAAGATCTCACAGTCTCTGCAAATATACCACCCCCAGAGTCATCGAATCCTGGCAAATCCCTCGCTCCACCGGCTTCTCCACGAGCCTCCAAGCGCAGGAGTTTTCTGCCTATAGATGGAAGTATTCCTTCTCCGATTCAATTTATCCAGGAAGCCTCTACTGGTAAATTGGATGAGCCGGCAACTGGTTTGCGTCCGGATTCAGCTGTTGATACAGATGATTTTGTTGCACGCAGGGAAGAAGAGAGAGCAAGAGAAGCATATACGCGGGCTTTGCGCTCTGTAATGGCGTATCTAAAAGATATGAACGATTTGAGCCTCTCCCAAGGTACCACGCTGTCAATGTACGGGGGGTCGCCGGAGGATTTGCCCAGTATTCCACGTTCTCGAAGACCTACGGTCGTAGAGAGAGCGAACCCTGAAAGTACTATCTCTCGGGCAGCTTCGATATCAGGCCAACTGCGATCACCGGAAGCAATGGCAGGGTTGAGGAGTGGGACGGCTTCACAGACCATTAGCGTTGCAACTACCGATAGCAATGGCTCCTCTGAAGAGCGAAAATACAAGGACGATAGGGGGAAACGGGCCCTCGTCATTCGAGAGATCGTAGAGTAAGTTCAAGTTTGATATTTTCAAAGTAAAGCTAACGCCCCGGAAGGACTGAAAGGACTTATGTCAAAGGATTGCAAGAACTCGTCGACATTTACGTGAAGCCCAGTGCTGCCTCGGTCAACCTCATCAGTGGTGTTGGTTCCGGCAGAGAAACTGTCATCCCCGCATCGGAACGGAAAGTTGTCTTCAGTGGCATTGAAGCCCTGTTTTCTTTCCACAAAGAAAGCTTCCTTCCTGCTCTGGAGGCGGCTGCGGCACCTTTGATGAGGCACCCTGCTGAGGGCGAAGAACTCGATGCGGATGGCCAACTCTCGACCAATGTAACGAAGGGGGTTGCAGGCATTTTCTTGAAACACGCTGCGTTCATGAAAATGTATTCTTCTTACATCAAGTATGTTGGTTATCTGCCATTGCGAGATTGGTCTGCTGATTGCCTCCTCAAGCAACTTTGACAACTCCGTGCAGAGAATCCAATATTGGACGACTGACAGAGCCCCGGCAGGGAACATCAGTCCAGGAATTGCCTTGTCATCACCGACCAGTACCGGCCTCTCCAGCACCGCTATTTCCCTTCCTAACCCTACGGGCGACTTGATGGCTAATCTCACCTCTGGTCAAAGAAAGCGCATCAAGACATTCATCAAACGATGCCGCCAAAACCCTCGTCACTCCCAACTCAACATGGAGGGCTATCTGCTCTTGCCCGTTCAGAGGATACCCCGATATCGACTGCTTGTGAGTCGCAGATGTTTCTGCACCTCCGACAAATGTTAATGCTTTCACAGCTTGAGGAGTTGATCCGAAGTACCCCACCTAGTTACTCGTTCATGGACGACGCGCTCGATAGGGCACTAGCTGAGATATCATTGCTGGCGAATAATATGAACGAAGGGAAGCGGGAGTCTGAAACTCGACGTAAGCTAGTGCAATGGCAAAGCAGAATTCGAGGGAAGTTCCCTAGTCCCCTAGTCCAACCTCATCGGTAAGCACCATCGTTGCTGTCCCATTACTGCTAATGACTTTTGGGAAGACGTCTCATCATGGATGGACCACTGATGTTGACTCGCGTCGTCCGCAAGACCGTTGTATCATTCGAGACCGTCAATGCTCAGGGCGATGTTTCTGCTGTGCAGGTTGACTGTCTCGCCCCTGAATTGACTCCTCGACCTCTGATCGGTATTCTTTGCAATGACCTTTTGGTTCTTTGTCGTGATCCGAGCGAGGGCAGAGATCTCATGTCCCCAGTGGACCTTTGGGCTGTCCTTCGTATGCAAACATTACCACAACCAGCTAGTATTGTTCATGGCAATGGTAACATCCACCTATTTTGAAGATGGAGACGGGGCTGATCTAGATTAATTGCAGCGTTGCGAATCGTCGACAACAAAGCCATTCTCTATTTTGATGCGCCCTCGCCCTCGGAAGCCTTGAATTGGTTTAGAGGTAATGGAAGCCTCCCGACTCTTAGAATGGCAGCGCTAATATCAGAATCTAGCTATCAACCTTCACATCCCTTCATCCAAATCATAGATAATGAACACTCATTCACGCAGTCCCTTCCGTCTGAGCGCGACTCTAATTACATCGATTCTGTCGGTTGAGCTCCGCGCAAGGGCCCAGGTTGGCCTCGTATATATACAGTCATTATGTTCACTTGCATCCTGTTACGCGTCATCTTTCCACTGTATCACCCACATTGTTCCTCGATTCTTTCGTAAGTCAGGTAAAGTAGTAACAGTTAAAATTGGAAATGAAGTCCCCTCCACATCGACAAAGGTCCAATCATCGATTACATGCAGGTATGGGGGATACAACACTGGTATGTGGGATATTATGGGAACGCATCGAGGAACAGAATGTCAACAGCAATTAATAAATAAACGTATTTCCGCTATATTTCACATCTTGGCAAACATGTGTAAGATAGTGATGCAAAAGCCGACAACATCGTGAAACTCACCAGCCACCTCCAGAAAGCGTCCAATTTGTTTTTGGGTGGGGTCTCTGGTTCTTCATCGGCCTCAATCTGAGCAATGTCGGTCACGAAATCCATATCCTCTGGCTTGACGGGTGGGATGCGGTAGTAGAAATTGGCTGCGAGGTATAGGATAGGGAATAGGATGAAAGGGAGATAGCTCGTGACGAAGGTTGGGGTATCCCATTTGCCCTTGAGGAAGACGCTCCAGCCGTTGAACTGGAATGACATCAAGACCATATTTTCAAGTGGAGAGTGATATACGAGACATACCAAACAGATGACAAAGGTTCCAATGGCCCCGTACCACGCGGCGAATGGTTGGACACGAGTGTAGAATGGAAGGGTCCTACGATCGATGCCCTGCGCCTTCATACCGCCATAGAAGCGAATATAGGTTATAGCGATACCAAACCAGGTCATGAGACCAGCAACGGATGTCATGTTGGCAAACCAGGTGAAGACCGTTCCGGCACCGGCGGATACAGCCATGAAGGCGAGTAGAGTGAACGAGGCACAGAAGATAACAGAGATGTAGGGAAGCCCGGACTTGGACGTCTTCGCAAAGCAGCTCGGTGCATTACCAGCAATAGCCAAGCCATCTGTTCATCCAACATTGAGTCAGCCACGCTGATCGAAAAGCAGTATAGAACGCACAGAGAGCACGCGAGGACGTGTACAGGTCACTGGATCCAGCTGACCATGCTGAAGTCAACAAACAAGCATTGATAATCTGTCCTACAGTGAACATTTGTGACAAATTAGATTGCGTCGGTACCCACCGAAGGCAGAGATTTAATCCCTGCGGTTTGGATTGCAATAACGAACGGCGAGGCTGCGGCTCCACTTGCAAGCACTAGTTGCGAGTTGTTGGAAGGAACGAGTAGACCGATCACGAAGGTGCCGAGGATATAGAACAGGAGAATACGAATGTATACGCGGCGGATTGCTCTAGGAAGGTTGCGACGCGGGTTCTTCGTCTCGCCAGCTGCAATCTGGGAAAGAGGAAAGTGAACACAAAGAACGGAGATTAAGAGAATCAGCTTACGGCGACGATCTCCGTGCCAATGAAAGAGAAAGCGGCATTGTCAAGGACGGCCCACCACCCAAGGAAACGGCCCGTTGGGCCGGATATCCCTTTGTATTGAACAAAAGGGCCCGGGTTCTTCCAGTAGCGGAAACCAATACGATCGTGATTGGGACCACCTCCGAGGTCAAGGATAATACCCAAGATGATGAGACCGGTAATTGTGAGTACTTTGATAGAACTAACAAGTGTATTGGTGAGCGGGAACAAATAAGATCGGTTGACCACCTACGCAAACCAGAACTCGGCTTCGCCGTAGGCACCGGCGCCTAACATGTTGATGGTAATGACGACGATAATACACATCATTACCCAGACTGCATTGTTGACGTTCGGGTGCCAGTAATCAATCAAGAGGGCCGCAGCGGATAACTCGGCTGGAACAGGTATTATGAGGCCCCATCACAAGATAACAACGTAGATTATGCACCAGGAGCTGCGGATACACGTCAGACGGAGAAAATAGGAGAAGACGGAGATTGAATATACCGACGATCACCCAGTTATACCAATAATTCCAGCCCATCGCAAAGGACAGCGCGGGATTCACGAACCGTTCCGAAAGTTTGATATGGCCACCCGGAATCGGCAAGTACGCGATCATTTCGCCCAGGGATACCTTGGGGCGACTGTAAACTAGAGTGCTGCAGGTAGAGAAACGACTTACCATGACTGAGAGTACGATCGTACCCATGACTATATAGCCAAGCAGAAGACCAACGGGTCCACCATTTGCAAGGGAGGTGGCAGTTCCGACGAAAAGGCCGGTACCGATGACACCACCGATACTGCATGGATATTGGGATGTGAAAGGTGGGTAGAAGGAGGGATATACCTGATCATGGCTACATGTCGATTCTTGAGTTGCCTGTGGAGTTTTTGTGGCCGAACAGCGGTAGCGAACTCTTCATCTTTCAAAGAGTCATCGGGGTTGTAGGGGACCCTTGGGTCATTCTTCTCGAAAGCCATCTCCACGGAGGGGATAAGAATAGAGAACGATGGACCAGGAAGATAACTGTATCATAGTATATAAAGGACACGTGTGTGGCGGTGTTGGTGGGGCGTGCAAGGTCCGTAAATGAAGTTACATCCAGTAGCACAGACCTTGGCGCCCACCATTTTGGGCTCGCATCACACTGCCGCATCAGGTTCCAGGAGTCTGCTGTCACGGGGAATTGGCAAAACGGACGATGTACTAAAATGCTGCCCACACGATAGCATAAGATAGGTGTCGCAAGACGACAGCAAATACAAATCTGGCATATTGCTGCCGTCATTGGTTGAAAAGCTGTCACGGTTTGCCGGGATGCGAGGCGAACGACATTCGCAAGGCCACTGAGGCACACCTTGTGCATCCCGTGGCTCGCGCCACAAGTCGATAAAGTAGCTGTGGACCCTTCTTGCATGGACCTAGACTATCAGTACCTGGCGCTGCGCACCTGCCGCCGCTTAACTTTGATTGCTTCCTTCACTGGTTACTAGTAGTTCGGTTTTTGAGCCGCGTTGGTACCACCTTGCGCATGGATTGCGGGGGCTATGGGTCTGCCATCGACCATAGCTTTGAGAACGGCAGGCATAGCTCCTCAAGGTGCCATTAAGTACTACTAGGGCTGAGCTAACCTGTCTTGTCATGATCGATCACGATCGATCGTACATCGAAAATACGATACAACAGTCGAAAAATAAATGATAGGGTATAACAGCATGAAGGTAAAACAAGGCACAAGGTGTAATTTCTAATGAACCCAAGGCATGAGTGATCCGACGAGCGTAGACAGCGTTCTAAGCGACGGGAGTGTAAAATCAACCAACTCCGGTCGCGCATGGGGTGCCCTTTGGCGCTTGTACGCCCGGGAACAGACGCCAACGCGCGGCCGCCGACCGTTCGTCGAATCAGGAAATGGTGTACGTCTAAAGGACGTACTAGCAACCAGTTGCTCGGAAAAACGAAGCTTCTTGCAGGGTGAAGGCGCGGCGGCAACCGTCTGGCTGTTCGCATCAACGGCATCGTCGTCGTCGTCTCGCCCCCGTTTCAGAATACCCTTGGGCGCCCTCGAATATTGCTGCATCGCCTGACGTCTTGCCTCCTGTATCCTCCGGTACTCTTCTGGCTTCAGGCTTCTCGAATTCTCTGGGACGTCAATCGAACTGGGGAATGTGGCTGCGATATTCGGATTTCTCGAAAGTGACGAGATGAACGAGTTCTTGAGATGTTTATGGCGAATGTAGTCACGGCGCATAGAGGTGCCCTCAATATGTCTTTCGGACAGCGGAATTAGATCATCTTCGCATCTGTGGGACGGGCTACTAAGCACAGAGACGTGTTTTGACTGGCGCCTCTTGAGATGATGTGCAGTGCGAGTTCGGCATGAATAAGGGTGGTAGCGGTTCTCGTCCTTGGTGTGAGAACTGCCCGATCTAGGTGGTAGCGGATGCAGCAAGGATGCACTCTCGACGTTTTCCTGATGATCGGGGCGCGGCATCTGGGAATGGCTATGCCTGGTCGGTGACTCGGGTCTCGGTGAAGAGGAGGAGCATATCTCTTCTAGTTTCCAGAGGAGTGATTGCACCTGGTTCGCGACCTGTTCTGGCGTCTGACCAGGGACGACGACACGTATCGGGCTATCGTCTGAAGCCGTAATCCAGTCCTCCTGAAAGTCCTGAGCGTTCACCGGAGGGTCGAGCTCATACTCTTCCGGGTCCTCTTCGTACTGCGGAATCGGACCCACCCGCTCCCCTTTGGCCCGGCGTTTCCATAGCTCCGATATTTTCCTGTTCCTCCGGACTCGGCGGAGGTAATTGTCAACCTTATCTCCTTCCTTCTTCCGTGCGCCCATATAATCCAGTTTGTACTTGACCTTGCGCATTTCCAATCTGAACTCCTCTGGTTCTGCTCTCTCAATGCCGACAGAGGGGTGTTCCCTGTTCGCCCTGCTCATCCCAAAGTCGATGATCATGACCTTGCCGTCGGCACCAATAAGCATATGCCGTAGCTCAGGGTCGCCGTGAAGGACACCTTGTGCGTGGATCTTCTCGAATGCGGCTATCACCCTCTCCTTCAATGCGTGAGGCATACTCGGAGAGGACTCTATCCAGAACGAAGAATGGGGCATCTCCATGGTGATGCTCACTGTTTCGGACATGACGTGGACACCGATGACGTGGGGTACGACGTCCCCTTGTAGTGGCCGGAGGTATTGGTCTGACTTGTACAAGGCAAGCTACGAGAGGTTGGCCAAGGACTCGGAACGGAACGGAGAGGACTTACCTCTGAGTAGAAGCCGTGCCACTCCTTTTGTTTGCTCATCTTCCACCTGGGTGGCATGTCAGCATATATGGCGTCGCAACGTTTGGAATGCATACTTTCTACAGATATACTTGATGTCTTTGCCAGCGACAGTCCCGCTGTCGATGGACGCAGCGCATTGAGCGCCCTCTGGGAGTGAATGAGCATCACGTGCAAAACATGCAAAGGGAATGCCTACTTCTCAGGGACAAAAGTTGCTTTGGGTCGTCGAGTGGGAGATCATGTGTCCACGCCCAATGGCCATGGGGCTGGTAGATGGGCTGGTCCAGCTGACTTGGCGGTTGAGAACTCGTTGACGGCGAAGGCGTCGTCTCGGTGGTCCAGTTGATTGTGGCACGACACCTCTCGACTTGGTGTGGACGAGGTTTGGCACGGAGCAAAGAAGGAACTTCTGCGGGTGGAGAATACGGTGCGGTGAGGACCTGGAAGAATTCGGAGGTGGTGTCGAGGCATAAGGGAACGTGGGAGCGGTCAGGCAGCATGGATGAACGGGGGCTGCTGGGGCCAGGATCTGGGTGGACAGCAGAGGACATTGCTGTTGGGGGAGTGGTGGAGGGTGTACGAGAGGCGTACGACCATCGTCGTCCTTATACCTGATGCATGTCAAAGCGTCTCCTCCTGAGGCTGGTCCATCCTCAACACTTGCCTTTTCCGGACAAAGGCCAACCTCGGTGGCGACCGCTCTTGTCTCTTCAAAGCGACTGGTATTACACACGTTCCAGTACATACACACGTCCAGTACATACACACGTCCAGTACAGATCCTATACAAGTCCAGTACACTCGGTACAACAGTCTACATGACACAAGTTAAAAAAATTGTCCGTGGTTCGTAGTGATTGGCTAGTAAAATGTCCATCCGCCAGGCATGCTCAGTTCGCGGCATCTGGCCAGGCATCGCTCTGGGTTCTTCAGGGTAGTTGGCTGTGCGGAATGGAGATCGAAAGACTGACAAGGCAATCGAGGCAGTGAGTGAAAGCGCGGCGGTGCAGCGAACGGTCCGGCGGGAAATGGCAAAGCAGGTGCTTTGGGTGATGCTGACAGCAAGTCAGCGCTATCGAATGGCATCGCAGTGCGCAGCACGTTTGGATGCTCGCTCGTCGCATACGGGGATCCGCTGGCGGTGTGCATGTCACAATCTTGGACACCACATACCCATCCTTCGTCGCAGTGACGGAGATCGAGCCAGCTACCCGTTCGTTCATACTCTTCCACAGACATCTCTCTAGGAGTGTTGTCGACAACACGGGATGCAGTGGCGCGTCGCTCTGCGAGCCAGGCTTCCAGTGTCGTCGAGTCGGAGGAGACGAACGATGCGAGCGAATCGCGAGGGCCGTGTGCCATAGCATTAGATGTCAAATAAGGCTGAATGTCGGTGTCGTCGTAGGTGTACAGCATGTCATGGCTGGTACATAGCGTCCTTAGAGAAGTCCTGGACCTCCCGATGTGGGAAACGACGGTTTTCACTCCCTTCTTGATGGAATTCTTGAAGCTCTTCCAGGAGCCAGAAAGCCTCTCCTTTCCTGACTTTATGTGGGTCTGCGAGAATGTAGATGATGCCCAAGGCTCCGGCGCGACAGCACCGGAACGGGTACACGGAGTGGAAGGACAGACAGGTGATGGTGGGGGAAGAATACGTCGTCTGACAGGGGACGACCAAGGGACGTAAGGACTATTAGGATGATGGAAGGCCGGGATCCACTGGGGACCCTCGAACACCTTCTTGTTTGTTTTGCGTGCAACTACACGGCGTGAGGAAGCGACGGGAGAAGGAGAGACGCGTAAGAGAGCGGATGCAGGAAGAGAGGCGGTTGAACGGCGAGGGGGTGGATCTGCAAAGGACTGTGTTGAGAAATTGAGAAAGGATGGCAGCTGTAGGGTGGAAGGCTCGGGGAGGGGGGGGAGGGGACGGAAGATGGGTAAACAGGGAACACGCGAGGAAGAGGAATCCTTGGGGGAATCGCCCGCGGTGGATAACAACATGGAACCCGTCGGATGATGCGGGCGGGGAGCCTAAAAGGAGACATGAACAGGCGGGGGGAGGGTGTTGTTGCATTACATACGAGATTGTTGGAAGCGGTCGTGTCAGCCAAGGGAGGACGTGGTTTCTGCCTCCTGAGCTTCTTGGCGGGGATATAGGTGTCATCGTTGAGGGAGTGATTAGGGATTAGCGTAGATACTTTTTGGGGTGTGGTGATCCTCAAGATCATGGTGTCGAGGCCAGCAAGACGATCTGTAGAAAAATGAAACATGGATGAATAAACGAGCGTGGTTTGGAAAGAGAGTGTGGGGAGGAGCCGAACAACCTCCTCGTCGTGTAAAGGCAAAGTGCACGTGTCAACAAAGGACCTTGACAATTGACATGAGCACCCGCGAACCTCTCTTGCACGACATCGAGCCCGACGATCTCGAAAGGACCCCTTCCAAACCGCACAGGCCACCGCTCGCCGCCACCCAGAGCGACGCAGAGTCTGGTAAGCGCCCTCTCACTGCCCTCTTCCCCGACTGAGGCCGTCATAGGTATTGCGGGCATATTCAGACAGGTCCACCGCACCGTCCTCTCTCGTTTGTCGTCCTGACCCCATTTAGTCTGCACACCCAGCCGCGCTGCTCTGCTTGTATTTCTTCCGCATCGCAGCCGTCGCTGTTTACATCCTTTGTGGGCTCTTCACCGACAACTATGTACTCTCCGTACGCACATCCAGTCTTCTCCCGACTCATCTCACACGACGTCCAGACCGTCGCCGTAGTCGTGCTGCTCGCGATGGATTTCTGGAACTGTAGAGTATGCACCGTCCTTCCTCCCGTACGCTACCTGACCACAAACCCTCTAGAATGTCGCCGGCCGCACCCTAGTCGGATTGCGGTTCTGGAACCAAGTGCGTTGTCGCGCGTCCGCAATGCATTGACTAATGTCGTCCAGGTCGATGAAGACGGGGAAAGCTACTGGGTATTCGAGAGCAGAGACGTGAGTTGCCGCAGCATCTCGGCTTCTCCCTCTAATTCATGGTTAGCCCTCCCGGCCCGCAAACCCAGTGGACTCCAGGTGTGTGGTCCCGCTAGCCGTATCTATTCGTATTGAATGGACCCTGTGACAGAATGTTCTGGGTGCGTTTTTTGGTATCGAGAGGTGATCGGAATTACATGATCGCGTCAGATTGCTCTCTACACCTTCCCTGCCTTTTGGTTGCTCTTGTTGGTGATATCCATCGTCCGATTCAATCTTGCGTGAGTAGCCTACGCACGCCTTTTCCTACCACCGCTCACCATTGGTCAGCTTTGTACCGATCGTGATTCTTGCGCTGGTGTTTAATGTCACCAACGCCGTGGGCTTCACATACGCGTGCGTACCGATCACGTATGAATCCCGTGTTCCGACTCACAGCAATGTCATGTAGGGACAGAGATGCAAAGCAACGATGGGCAAATAGTGTTGCAGGTTCAAGTTGGACCATGGGTGGTCTTGGTGGGCAACTCTTGACCAGCGCCGTGAAGAACAGCGTCGGTAAACTTTTTGGGTAATGCACGGTCGAGTTTGTATTAGAAAAACAAACAATGGCAGCGACAAACACTAATGTTACAAAGGTCAACTAAAAGACGAATGCAGACCGGTCCAAGACAAACACAAGCACAACATGGGGTAGGAACATGCGAAAATACTTGCATAGTACAGAGGTGCAGCCGCACAACTACCGCGAGGTAACACGTGTTGACATGCTGACGCGCATCTGGAGGCAGTTTACTCCAGCCCAACCCAACCTCGTGCATCAACACGCGAGTGGGCTGTGGTAGGTGCCACCGAGGCACCTAGCCCAATGAACGATCGTGTGCGACCATGAGAGCGCGAGGTTGAGATACGGGGCGTAGTTTGAGACGGAAACGGACACGTATTGATATCACTGGACGTGATGGTCATGGTGGCGGGTTTACGCATGGCAGTCGTTGGTGTGACTGTCGGAGAAGGAGGGAAAACGAACAAGGTTTGCGAGGGATATTTTGAGGGTGGAGAGTCGGTGGGGAACGCGATGGTGCTAGGTTCACCTCGGAGTTTGAGCGGTGGTGGGGTGTGCTTTCGCGAAAAGTGTTTCCGACGTCGGGGTGACGATTTGCTTTCCAGCACAGCAACTGGAGTGCTGGGGGAAGAGGGAACGGGAGGGAGCGTTCCCAGAGGAAGGGGCCGTCGTTTGCCCTTTCCAGGGGCGATTTTGGGGTTGAGGTTGGCAGGGGCGCGCGATACGTTGAAGGAGAGCTTGGTGACGGAAGGCGGTGGAGAAAGGTGACGAGGTTTCGCGTGAGGATTGATCTCGCTGGGGGAGCCAGGGGATTCACTAGACAAGGACGGGCTTCGGCGTGGTTCCAGGACATCGTCAAAAGGACCGCCGACACCCAAAAGCTCTGGTTCTTCGTCTGCCTCGACGAGGTCCTCGCTCAGTGCGCTGCCGGCAGTATGTATGCTGGCAATGGACCCGGTGCGCTTTCGACCGTATCTACACCTCCAGGCAGTGCCCATGCCCATGAGGGAGGAAGTGGATGGTCTGCGTGCGAGGAGACGTTCCTCCATGGCACGATCGAGGGCATTTGCCTCCTGCTGTACGGCACTGAGCTCGCCCTCTTCTTGGGCGAATGCACTCCGGCGACGACCCCACTCCTTGTCCTCCTCGCTGGCCGATGAATCGTGATCTGATGGTACAGGAGAAGCAGGTGTGCCCTGGAGGGCCTTTTCGTAATCGAGCAATTGGTAAATGAGGCTATGAAATGGAGGAAGATGAGAGACGGAAGGGAAATGAAACAGGGTGTGCTTACGACATGTTGGGACCCACATGTCTGCTCTTGTCTTTCACAAAGGTGTATGCGGCCTGCATACCCTTGAGGTCCCAGACGTCTGGAGGGACGCTGGGCGAGTGGGTTGCGGCTGCACGCATGACGAGGGCGATGACGAGGGTCGCGGAGCGCGATACGCCACACTGACAGCTGTGTGGGGGTGAGAGGGTGTGTGTGGGAGGAGGGGGGCACATACTGGATGAGGATGCCCTGGTCGCGCTGGAGGGCGGCGTCGACAAAGGCCATGGCTGCGGGGAAGCCGTGTGTGACGAGATCGCGCTGACCGTGGGACCAGCTGAGCTTGAGATAGTGCATGGCGGGCCGGCCGGAGGGGGGGTGCGGGGGGTAGTAGGTGGAGGGGGAGGGCCGGGGGAGCGGGGTGGAGGCAAAGGGACGGAGGGGCTGGTCGAAGGGGGAGGGGACCTCCTTGGCGACGTTGAGGACGGCGGAGATGCCGCGGTCGCGGAGGGCGTGCCAGTCGCGGGCGTTGTCCTCTGAGCCGAGCCAGACGCGGGGGAGGATCTGGACGGGGCCGGTGGAGTAGGGGACGGAGGGGGAGCGGTCCTCGTCGTGTGTGTGGGTCGCGCTGGGCAGGGAGAGGACGGAGGGGCGGCGGGGACGGTCGGTGGGGAGAGAGAGGTTCTTCATGTTCCGTTTGTGGGGGAGAGGGGACGAGCAGGGGACTATATGCAGTCCGCGGAGGGCTGTGGACATGCCCATGCCACGACCAGCGTGGACAAGCTCGAGACTGATGTTTGTCGTTGTTGCCACTCTGAGCGCACTCAAGTACAGCCATGATCATCCTCGTCCTCTCCTTCCTCTCCACCTTTGCCATCCTCGTCTCCGCCGCCTACCTTCTCAACGCAACCCTCGCAGCAGCAGGCTACGACATCTCCCGTCTCATCCTCATCGGCCTCGACACGTCCCCGCAGCACAACATGCCCCTCGACACCCCATACACCCAGTTCATTGCCCTCGCACTCGCACTCGCCACCAGCGTCTTCGTCTACGCCAAGTTCGCCAGTATGTCTCGTCTTCTCCCCCGTCGTCGCCTCACCCCTCCCCAGAACGCGCACCGGTCCTCAACCCAAAGGACTTTCAGCAGTTCGCCCTCAGGCAGAAAATCGTCGTCTCTCCCAACACTGCCATGTGCGTCTCTTTCCTCTCTCGCGCCCCCTCTTCATCTTTCTTCAGTTACCGCTTTGCGTTGCCGCGTCCCGACGACGTCCTCGGCCTCCCCATTGGCCAGCACATCTCCATCTCAGCCGAGATCAACGGCAAGGAAATCACCCGCAGCTACACCCCCACGAGCAGCGACGATGACCTCGGCCACTTTGACCTCTTGATAAAGGTATTTCCTCCCCCGCCCTCCCGCACACGCTTGACCCTCCCTAGTCCTACGAAAAGGGCAACATCTCCCGCTATGTCTCCCTGCTCAAAATTGGCGACATGGTCAAGGTTCGCGGTCCCAAGGGCTTCTTCAAGTACTCCCCCACCCTGTCGCGTCACATTGGCATGATCGCCGGCGGTACCGGCATAACCCCCATGCTCCAAATCATCAGAGCTGCCCTCAAAAACCCTGCCGACAAGACGAAACTCTCCCTCATCTACGCCAACGTAAACGTCGACGACATTCTGCTCCGCAAAGAACTCGACGACCTCGCCGCCAAATACCCCCACCGCTTCTCCGTGTACTACGTCCTCAACAACCCCCCAGAGGGCTGGTCAGGTGGCGTCGGCTTCGTATCCAGGGACCAAATCGAAAAATACATACCCCGCTCAAGCAGCGACATCAAAGTTCTCCTTTGTGGTACGTACACCCCCTTGGTCACCACATCACCGTCATGACATCGCCCCCAGGTCCTCCGCCAATGATGAAGGCAATGAAGTACGTGTACATGCCACGTACACCCTACAATTCTCACTCTTTCCCCAGGAACCATCTCGCCGAGCTCAACTATCCGGACCCGCGTGCGGTCAGCAAGCTCGAGGACCAGGCAAGTGCTTCGTGTTGCCGCGCTGTCCAACTGACCGACGTCCACAGGTATTCTTGTTCTAAACTATTTCTTGGGTTTTTGGTCGGATACCTGTCGCATAGCTGATCAGACATAGAGTGCACCCAAACGAATCTAATGATATTATGAGTTGCCATGCTCCGACCTCCGTGTTAAAACGGAAATAAAACATCCAGGCGGTCATCAATTTTACTTTGCACCTACATGCTTGAGCATCGTGCGTTGCACGAGCGTGATGAAAGAACCACTGCCCACAGCTGCACCAGCACTGCACAAGTGACAACCTATCTTGTAAAGCATGCCCCTCGCC